>CALSBV010012131.1:291103-305005 GCA_943590825.1 Bovichtus diacanthus
AGAAGAAGAAGAAGCGGAGGAGTAGAAAGGGCAGATTGGGAGGAAAGAGAGGCGGGAGGATGACAAGGAAGAAGAGGAGAGAGGAGGAAGAAGAGTAGAAAAGTGAAAAAGGGAGGAAGGAGAGGAGGTAGAAGGAAGAGGAAGATAACAGAGGAGGAGGAAGAGGATAGAGGTTGAGAAAGAAGAGGAAGAGGATAGAGGTTGAGAAAGAAGAGGAGGAAGTGGAGGATTTGGAGGAGAGGGAAGACGACGAGGAATCGGAAGTGAGGAAGAATAAAAAGAGAAGGAGGGGGAAGAAGAAGAGGAAGTGAAAGAGTAGGAAGAAGAAGAGTATATGGAGAAGGAGGAGGAAAAAGAGGAGTCGAAAGGGGAGGTAGGGAGGAAGGAGAGGAGAAAGAAGGGAGGGGAGGGAAAAGGAATGAAGAAGGGAGCATGACATTGATGAAGAGGAGGAGGGAGATTAAGAGGGGAACAAGAGGGATGATAAAGAGGATTGAAGGAGAGAAGGGAGGAAGAGAAAAGGATCTTTGATGAAGACATTGAAGACGTTGTTTTATTTGTTGTTGTTTTATTTGTTGTTTCCTCACCAGTTCTGCAGCTGGTCCACACAGGCGTTGGGTGGACCGCCGATACAGGTGATCTGCTGCCGCTGCTTCCACTCCGGCAGCTCCTCCGTGATGAGGTCTGACAGTAACACCTGAGTGACGTTCAGGAGGTCGGTCAGCTGGTTTACCACGTCCTGAGAAAAACAGCAGAGAAAACTCAACCCTGTTCTTTAAAACAGTCAATCTACATTTAGCCCCTTCAATTTCTGCTGAAAGGAGAAAAGATAAGATAGAAATTTAATAGAAAATCCTCATGTTTTTACGGCCTTTAATTTCTCTTAAGATAAGACAGAACTTTATTTATCTCAAGGGAAATAGTTGTGCAGGAGCTGCAGTAGAAAGTTGTAAAAAGTGAAAATATATACAGTACTATTACTATTATTATTATTATACTATCTGTTATTTATATTTTCCTTTACCACAGTTTTACATTTAACTTATATTATATATATTATTATAATGTATATATTTTGTAATACCATTGTTGGAGGGAGCCTGCATGTGACAAATAAATACTTGAATCTTGTATAAAATGATCAATAAATACCAACAATATAAACAAGGCTACGTCTCTTGTCTGTTTTTATCAAATCTTTGCTTCTTTCGCCAATGGAAAGCACTTTGGAAGCAGTTTAAGAAAGGTTTTGTTTAAATGTTTTTATCTCGTGCACTTGTCTGCTCACCTGCCGTTTGGCTTTCAGCTCCAAGCACATCGTCCCAACCTTGATCTTCTCTTTTTCCAGGTCCTTCGCTGTCGTGACATTACTTTCATTCTCTACACAAACATGAATAGATCATTAAATCAGAGTTTAGCTTTGTTTTACATAATGTCTTATTATAGATGACAATACAGAATAATATGAATGAATAAAGTGTTTTCCCATCTCAAACATCAAATATTTACATTATTTTATATATTATATATATATTATTATATATTTCCCCTTGTACGCAACTTATGCTTTTTTCCCCTAATTTGTTACTTCTTGTAGACTTATGATGGCATATTAGGGCCAGTGTAGGTAAAAAAATAAAATACTGATCTAGGGGAGTGGCGTAATATTCAGAGAAATAATTTCCGAGATTAAAGTCATAAATTTACTCGAAATAAAACTTGGCTATTGTCTGAGATTAAGGTGGTAAATAACAAAAAAAACAAAATAGTGTCTTTTATTTCGAGGAACCACATCACTTCACAAGGCCCTTCAAGTTATTTATCATGAATTTATACGTTTTTTATCGTACAGTTAAGACTTTAATTACATAATTTCTGAGTGTCTGAGAATATTACCCCCCTCCCCTGGCTCTGTAATTATTAATTTACAACAACGGCCCAAACACGCTGTCGTATTTACCTAATAACACCTTCAACGTTTTCCTCACCTCTGTTCTTCAAGGTGTTAACTTTGAAGTCGTACTCGTCCTGCTGATCTTCTAGGTTCTTAATGTTCTGATCCGCCACCTGAAGAACAAGACAAGAAAGTGGATCCTTTAATGATTCACTTTAGCAGTAGAAGAAGAAAAAGAAAGCCCTCATAACACATGAAACAGATTCCTCTTTTACTCCACCATGTTTCAACTGTTTGTATATCGTGTCATATCACTTATTCCACGTTGCTTCACCTGGACTCTGTCTTTCATCTCCTTTACTTTGTTGTCCAGCTTCTGTTTCTCCACCACCATGGCCGACACCGCCCCCTCACCCTTCTGCTGCAGACACATGGATAAAGCTTTATTTTACTTTGTGACATTAGTTGTGTTGACTTTAACAATTGCTCCTTTAAAACCAAAGTAAATATTTATTTATTATGCATTTATTATTGGAAACTTTATTCTTCATGTATGTTGAATTTAATTGTAATATGACGGGTTTCACACTTTTGTGTGTTTTGCTGACCTGCTGTGCACTGATTAAAGTAGATTTTATTTATTAGAATTTATTTATTAGACGTACAACAATTGAACACTTTTTTTTTTTGGAACAAATGTGTTTTTCCTTGAAACCGGTGAAAAATTGCATATTAGACCTACATTATATTTCGTGCCAAATTACAAAGCCATTCCAAGAACATTTTAGGTAATTATTGGAGAATCAAACACCTGTAAAATAAATAAAATTGTTAATAATAATAATAAATGAATGATATGTTTCCTAAGATACCAAAGGTGTATTAAAAACCTGGATTTCATCCTTAGTAATAAAAAAGGTGTTTTGTCATTCTTATTCTTATAAAATAATTTAAATATTTACAATTAGTGCCATTTTTATCCCTGGTTATCTTAGAAAAAAAGAGGTTTTACCTCGGTGCTCTTCGCAGTGGCCAGGATCTTCTGCTCCTCCTTTAGGTTTCTGGAGATGATCATGGCCATGTGAACTGGGTCTTCCTGGAACCGATCCTGCAGAGACATTTGGAGTGTATCACCGACATCATAAATTACGACCAACACACTACGCAAAGATTACAGCCTCTGGGTTCGGACCTGCAGGTTCCTCTTGATCTTGCGAATGTTGTGCTGCAGCAGGAAGTTGTTCTCCAGGGCGAAGCGACTGTGTTGGTCGTCCAGCTGAGCCAGGAGGTCGTGGAAGCGAACGGTGGCCAGAGAGTCCTGGAACGCCACCGTGTCCCTGAGGAGGCAGAGACACAGCGCAAATACAGACGCAAACAGTCAGTTATGCAATTGAAGTTCTGTCTATAAAATGTAGAGTGCAAAAAAGGTTTCAATTCTCAATTATATAAAAACACAGAAAAGTTGCAAATTGGAGAAGCTGGAACAAGACGTTTGGCATTATTGCTTGATAAATGACACAGCTAAACTCTATAGTTTATTAAAAATATAGATTTTCTGTTGATCAATTAACTGATTAACTGCACCTTCTCCAATGACTAAAAATAATCATCATACTTGATAACTTAAAGCATTAATCAGTGAAAACCCAAATCTAAAAGAGGTCACTGTCAAGATGATGTTTAATTGACATTATTTATTTTTGTATATATATTTACATAAATACTAATTACAGATATCAAACAAGTCTAGAGCTGAAACAATTAATGGACTGATCCAGATACAATTCTGCAACTATTTTGAGAATTATTTATTCCCTTTTCATAATTTTTCAAGCAAAAACACAAAATACTCTCTGATAATTGATTCTTTTATCTTCGGGTTTTGGACTGTTTGTCTGACAAAACAAGATTAAAAGATATTTGAGAAACTGTAATGAGCGTTTTCATAACCATCTTCTAACATTTCATTAGACGATCAAGAAGAAAAAGTATTAGACAGATTAATAAATAATGAAACACAATTATGATTTAATCTTTGACAACATTTTTGTAGAAGGGCTGCAACTAACATTTATTTTCATTACTGATTGATCTGCTTAATTAACTGATGTTCAGCCTAGTTTGTAAGTTTCCCAGAGCACAAAGTGATCTCTTCAAATGTTTTCTCAGAGCCATAGCCCAAAATCCAATTTACAATGATGAACTATTTCAGTACAAACTTCGTCTGACATGTTGTCTTCTTACCAGTCGATGCTCTCGATCCACTTGCTCAGGTACTGTCGGATGTCCATGGGGAAGGAGTCATCGTACAGCTGGTCCACCTGCTCCAGGTACTTGCAGTCCAGCATCTGGAGCTGGCACCACTGCGCCATCGTCTGGTGAACAAGAGCAGCGTCATGAGGTTTTAGGGTTGCAACTTTTAGGTTTGTTCAGGTAAAAACTAGAGCACACTTATAGCTGACGGTTTAAAAAAATCTGACAATGATACAGTATTTGATTTCCAACCATAAACAACAAAACATTTTTGTTAAAGGATCTATTGAATATGAACTGGGCAGGACTTTTTACAGTTGAAGAATAAACATGTCAGTGCTCGCTACTGAAAAGGTGTGTTATGGAAACACACTGAAGAGATTATTTGGACATTTCTGTCCTGCAATTTCATGTTAGGTGTTTATGTGCTGACACAATTCATATCAACTCTTATATACCCTTTAGAAAAAACATCAAATCCCCTTTTTCAATCCATAAACCTTTTACTATTTATAACTACTATTACTATTATTATTGTAATTATAAATGCAATGTCTTATTCAAATTATGATCTGCAGTACTGCTGCTGCTGCTGTTAAACACATTAGTAATGTTTTTTGCATATTCACCCACAGCAATCAATAAAGTGTCATCCAGTCCCTTAAATCATTTTAAGACCGTAAACTCTAGTAATAAAGCAAACATTTGATAATCTAATCTGTTTCCCACGCTCTTTCCCTCAGTGAGGTCTGGAGCTTGAATGTTTTGCACAAGGTTCCCTTCAGCAGAGTGAAAGGTTTGAATCCGGCTCCTCTCTCCACTCACCACACTCAAATCAGCAGCTTGTTTCCTGAGAAAGAGACTCGGAAATCAAGAAATGATGACTCCAGAATTATTGTGGGCTGTGTTATTGTGGGCCCCTTTCCTTTTAGTTTCAAGTTGCATTTACTGTCAAAAGGAAAGACCCACATCTGAGACTTGTGATACCAATGATTAGTATCTTGAAAAAAAAAAGATCAGGATTTGACTCATTCTATTTATAAAGATAAAGACAGTTACAGAACTACAAATGCTTCATAAAACCTGATTGTTGAAGCTAAACGTGGAAATTGAAAGTTATTGTTGTATGAAACCTTACTATTGAAACTCAACATTTCTTTTTCATTATAAACCAGCACAGGTGAGAGTGGGAGGATGAGTCCTTAGGTTTCGTTTCCTCAACCGCTACCCCTCTTCCTTCAGCATCATAAATATCCCACGGCAGAACTCTTCCCTGAACACACCGGTCTTAGCTAGTAGTTTTCGTAAACCAAATTCCGTCCAGAAATCTGACTTATTGAGGATTTCTTCTATCGTGACATAAATACCAGCGTCACAGCATAATTCATGACACTTGAGCTAAATGGTTACTTTTCACTGGTGAATTCGGCATACATCTAATTTAGCTGCAGTAACATATACAATTTAATTACAACATCTGGGACAGGTTGGCAGTTAATAACTAGCTAACGTTTAGGACGTCAAGTGGTGGGCGGTGGCAATAGCATAAACGGCTTTTAAAAAGTTGCATTTTGATTAAAATAATTGCTGTTTGGACTAAGTGGAAGCTAGCGAACTACAACTGTCCTTTAGCGCTTTTCTATGAGTCACTTTTGGTTTAACGTAACAGTAATTGAAGAGCAAGTTCAACTAACGTTACTTCTTTAAAGTCAGTTTGGCTTAAGGTATATCAACATGAGAACATATAGCGGGTTTGGGCTACATTTAGCAATTGCGTCAGAAAGTAATTGATCACACTTACCTTGTAATTTGAGTACACGTGTGCAATATTTAACCGAAATGTGATTTTATTTCGGAAAGGTTTTTCCAAAAGTGTCCACTGGATTTGCAGATAGCTGCTCAGCCTATTTCTGCTGCCGCAGTGTACGGAAACAGTGTCATCCAATGCACGTAACAGCTTCGTCACGCGCGTCCGCCCGTTTTGCTTGTGACAGCCAATCAGAACGATGAAAAACGGCTGTTCCGTCAGTTAGCCAGTCTACCCATAATAACAATGGTAGACTGTATATTTTTCATGTAGTTTTAGTGGTATGAGCACAAATCAAGAATTAACATAAGTACACTTTTTTTCTCATAAACTTTAAAGGTGTCAAACAAGATGCAACAATATTCTTTATATGATTAAAAGCAAAAGATTGTAGTTTCCGGGGGAGGAAAGACTTTAATCAGAAGAGCTTACACTGACCACGTGTTTTCAAAGAAAGAGAAAGTAACTCAAACACCTACAACTCTTAAACTGAAACCTAATCAAAATCAATGAAATCAGAATACATGATAAGAATATATAACTGTCTATCAACAAAACGTGTTGTAAAACAAAAAAGCAGAATTAAAATTTTCTGTACATGTGTGTGTCAGATTTGGCCCCAATAATAATATTAATAATATCTCCTCAAATAAGTCAGAGGAGTTTGTAACAGCCTAGAAAACAATAAACACTAAATTATGCCTTATATATTCCTGTTTTTGCAAAACATTAAATTGTGTAACCCATTGGGTCCTGAACATCTATGCAAATAAGACAACCTTAAAATAATTGAGCTGAAAACCAGTAACTCATACAGGTGATGTTTTGTCACAAGTAGACATTGCTTTATTTTGAAAGGTTACTAAGCCGAAAAGGTTGGAAACATTTTTTCAGGGCTTAGAGTTGTAGAGAATTTTTTTTAATATTTTGTTCAGTACAAGAAAATAACATAAATGTTGAACAACTTACAAATTCATCCATGCCTGTTAGTTTGTGATAATAAAAAAGTTATTCATGCATAGGTAATACTTCTTCAACTGACAAGACATGTGCAGCTGCGGGCTGACCCTTTCCTCACTCGAGAGGATTTGTCCAAATGTAGACATTTATAGTACATTTATAATGAATAATATACGTGTACATGGTGCACAGATATGTAAAGCACACAGGTGACATAAAGATCATGCTCTTACTACCTCTATTTGGAAACAATGTGCATTGCTGCCACCTAGTGGAAGAAATAAATAACATTTTTTACAGTAATAGTTATTTGAAGGACATCATTACCCAGAAACGTCTGGCTCTGACAGTTTACAACACTAATAGCAGAAAACCAGGGGAACATATCTTTAAAGGACCATCCTTGTGTTTAAAATGACATATACGTTATAAGTACTGACTTTACATTAATGTTGACTATTTTCCAATGCATGCAATCACTGGTTTCAGTCCATTTCAGCAATATTTTGTGAGAAAATCAACTTGCAGAAACTTGAAACAGCCTTCAAATATGTGTGCGACAGTATGACATTGAAGTGAAATGCAAGAACTGAAACTGTTTTTGTTTCTTCTACTGGATTAATTTTATAATGATAACTTTCACTTGTAGAGATGAGCATAATGAAACAATAAAAACAGGATAAAACTGCTCACCTGACCTTTTTTTCTTTTTCTACAGGTAAGTAAACCTGTGTGCATCAAATAACTTGGATGGACATTTTGTTCCCTGGAGAAACACAAACATGAAAACTGTGTAACTCGTGGACGTTCTGTTCCAACAGCAGAACAAAGACTTTTGGGTCAGAAACCCCCGTGAAGCACAACAACAGTCAGGACATCTGCACTTTAAATTGAGATCAAACCTCCCTCTGAGATCACAGTTCCTGCCCTCACATTGTAATTGGCAGATGGATCCAAAAGCTTCCCTGACTGTTTGAACACTATTTTACCAGTCAGTGATGATTTGTGGATGTGAAACAACTTCTACATAAAGGCTGGTTCGGATTTTCCTGTTTTTGCTCCATGGAAGGAAGGTTAGGGTTAAAGTTCGAGGTCTGGTTTTCGTGTGGAGCCGTGCAAATCAGTGTATTTTTGCTTCCCAATGGCATAAAAGTATTAGTTTTATGTATAAACCAGTATTGCTGACAACAACCACACACCACACCTGAAAGCTGCCGACCTAATGTTCACTACATGCTGCTCCACTCTGACTATCACAATGGAAAATGCTTGTGTCCATACGAGGATATAAAGACATTTTTACATTTCCAATGTGGCTTTGTTTGTATGAGCAGGTCCTCGTCTTGTTTGTAGCTTATACTCAACTAGCATTTATTTTTAATGTCTTGTACCAAAGTTAGACTTAACACCACCGAACATCTTGTTGTTGCCGACCTCCAGTGGTCTAGCTTCTCATCCTCCTGCAGTGATGTAGAAGTGTACTCCAGGGTGTGTCAGTACACTGTTACATCAATTTTGATCCAAACTCCAGACACTTTTAGGGTACGGGAATACCGCTTTTCAGTGTGGTGTCAATCGACTCTTTATCCTACAAATGTGTAGTACATGCATGCTAGAAAACATGAAGAAGAGAAATTGCAAAATGGCAGAGAAGAAGAACAGCTTTGCAAAACTTCTGACGCTGCATCCTTCAGGCCTCGAGGATAAGATGTGAACTGTGTTTGATTACAAGAAAACCTCACAGGGGCACCATTAGGATTTGATTGGAGGTTTGCCTTGATGCCAATCACTTTCCCTGCTGCTGGTCAGGGCAGCCTGTCTCTATCACTGTGACACTATTAAAAACAGATCACAGCAAGGAGTTTGCAAACAAGCTTTGGGAAGGGGAAGGTCGATCTGTCGGCTCAGAGTCATTAGGTTCATGTTTTTCAAAATAAAAGCACACATGGAAGACGTCCTGCAGGGTTTGTTCTGGTCAAGGCTCAAATCAGGACACGATTTCATAAGACAGGAGGACAGGAAACAGCAGGAATCTATCTATCTATCTATCTATCTATCTATCTATCTATCTATCTATCTATCTATCTATCTATCTATCTATCTATCTATCTATCTAGTTTTTTTAATATGCTTCGGTGAATTTTGCAAAGGTCATATCTTGGTTTTCATTAAGGAATTATACTTTTTACCAGCAAGCTTTGCATTGTTCTCATAAGACCTGCATACTTTGTGTGCACCAGGAGGATTAAAATAAACATAACCAAACTTGGTGATACATGAGAAGGTAACTACATTGTGAAGAAAAAGTGACAGCGGTGACAAACTGTCCGCCATTGTTCTTGTTTGTTTACTGTCTGCCGCAGTACGTGTCATCCCGATATACTGCCCCCCACTGTTCATGGTCTGAGTTGCACCTTCTGGATATGTAGTATCACTGTAGTGTGTAAGGAAGTGCATAACTATAATGCTCAGTGTTTCCCTTTGAAGAAGTTTTGATTATTTAAGAATATCTGTGATCTCTGTTGTGCTTTTATGACCTTTAGTTGCTCCTTCAGAATAACATATCCTGTTTGTATAGTGTTTGGTCTGATATCTAGCACAAAGTATGAAACTAAAAACAACAGTCCTGTCCTTGAGAATATTCCTTGCATCTCTTTCATAGATGGGATGTTATTGGTCTAGGTTTATATTTTTTAACAAAATATAGAATTTGTTGCTGAAAACAAAGCTTCTATGTCCTGCAGACGCCTGGGTTTCCTCAGGAGCAGCCGCAGTGGTCGACCACCATGGACGGGATCTTTCCGTAGATGATCTGCTCCTTGCGGTTGAAGTAGAGCATGTTGATGGCCGACATCTTGGTAGGCGTGCAGCAGGGCCCCGCTGTGCCCCGCGGGTTGGCCTTGTTCACCAGGTGTGCATGTGGGTACTGCTGCAGGTGCATGAACTCGCATTCACCTGAGCAGTAGTTGGCCCGGTAGCGTTTGGGCGCAATGATCCAGTCCCAGCCGAACTCCTCGAAGTCGACAGTGAGTGGGTAGCGGCAGCAGCGGGTCTCTGCAGACTCCTCATCGCAGTTGAGGCCTGAGTCACGGCGGGATCTCTTGGGGCTGTCGAGGATCTTCACTTCGATGAACGGTTGCTGGAAAGGAGTTGAAAATGTGCAACAGACGAACCACCTGCATAGTGCCATGCTAAGCACTTATACAAACTTATGATCCGCAGTATGGTCTCGACTCTACTTAGCTTTAGGTTGGTCTTAATTCAATAGGAGAGCACCACTACTCAAGATAACTTCTAACTACGTTTAAAGAACCAAACGTCCAGACATGTGCTTCTGAAGTTGTAAGTTATTATGTTGAGCTCCACTCACCAGTCCGTCCTCTCCAGGCTCTGCTGAGGTGACAGCCAGATCTTCTCCGTTGGAGTCGTAGGCGTTGATCTCGATCCCGTAGTTGCTCTCCGGTTGACGCAGCCAAGCCTGCAGCAGAGACTTGATGTCAATGCTCTGCCAGGAGCCGGCGCCGGCGCCGGCGTCGATCTTCAGTGAGCGGACTCTGACTCGGGTGTTGTTTCCCTCCTTCCCGGGTTTGATGCGGGAAATCTGCAGGAAGATGGTGGTGACCATGTCGGCGGGCCGCAGGTGAACCCACAGCTGAGCGCGCAGGATGTTTTTGGGTTGGATCTTCGGACTGAGGCTGAACAGACAACACGAGGAAAACTCGTCCTGAGCGATCGGATTAGCTGGAAGAAATCATTCAAATGCTATAGGATCATTTTTCATACAATCAGCCTGAACATTCGGCTGGTCTGTCCAACACTTAAGTCAAGAGCAAGATATTTCAAAAGTAACATGGAATTTGCTGTAAATATATATGATGCCCAGAGGATGAACCATATTTATTTTGGTGTCCCTTTCCTCTAGCACCATCAGGACAAAATGTACCTTCAATCAACACTTTTTTACATTATATCTTGAAAGTGATGGCCTGATTTCCTTCGAATTTGTTGAGGGTATTTATGAGTCTCAGAATAATGTTTTTAATGACCTTTCCTCTAGTGCCACCATCACACCACAAAATCCACTTGTGCACAAGGAAAATATAAATCTAATGTGCAGACTGACAGATAATTTACCAAGCATTTCGTACAATCTGTGAGTGTTTATTTAGCAACACCCTCAGGACAAAAAAATCAATTTTGCACACATTGCCAAGTCATTTAGAAAGGTTTGTGTGGAGTCAAACATATGCTTTGTTGCTGTTTTGGGTTTAACAGAACAATACGACTTATTCTCTATTGTTTCACATTACCAACGCTGTCACAACATGTAAACATTTGCTGTAAAGAAACTAAATGTGTGACTTTAACTTTGAAACACATTTTTACACAGTGCACAGCATCCATCTCCTCCCACTACTGGCATGAAAGTTCAACACTTGTTCTACAAGATTTGATCATAAACTATTTTTATTTAATGTGCAGAAAGATATATTTTTTGTACACTTCTTTATGGATTCTAAGTACCAACATCTCTCAAAAATCATAAAGCCATCAGTATTTTGGATTAACGTCCAACATTACACTTTGAAAAGTGATTATATTGTTTGTTCGCCGGGATATAGATCATTATATAAGTCTACATGGTTGGGTACGACTAAACTGTCTCCTGTTTTCTGCGCGGCTACTTGGAAACAAACTTTACGCATAGGATTTACGCACGGATGAAATATATCGTTTTACGCACGACGTTCAAAAGGGGTGCAGAACAAAAAAATAAGAAACAAAATGCAAAATATTTTTGGTTTGGTTTAGTTACGCTTGGTGGCCATGGTGATGATAGTCTCCGTAGTGGCGTGGTCCTCTTCCTCCACCCGCGGGTCGTACTGGTCCAGGATCTGCGTCAGAGGAGGTGCTTTGGGGAGCAGCTGGCGGATCATGTCCCGGCTGATGTTGGGAGCCTGTTCGAGCCGCAGGATACTCAGGATCTGCGACTTGATGCTGTGGAGCCTCATCTGCTTGCTGTGCTCCCGAAAGTCGCAGGCCGAGCACTGCTCTCCGCTCTCCGCAAACAGTTTGGAGGTCTGGTTCATCTCCATGGAAAAGCTCGCGGAGAAGAAGACGGTCAGGCCGAGAAAGAGGAGCATCCTGGAGAGAAGAAGAGGTCCGCGCAGTGCTGCGGTCTGATATGAGTCTGTCCCCGGGCCTCGGGACTTTATGATTGGCTGGAGGATCTTTTTTTAATCAGAAGGGAGATTTAAAGAGGTAGCAAGATTTATGATCGGTTTTCTTTTCACTGATAAAACTTCTTTATGAATGACTTGCTGGGATAGGTCTTGATTTTACCACTGATTTAAATGTTTTAAATATGAAAGACAACATACTTTATATTTGTTTTATTTTATTTCATAAACAGAATATACTGTATATTATTGGTACTTATGGGCATTTCCAATGCTTGTTTTATTCTCTTTTGTTTTCAAGAAATAATTAGTTCAAAGGGAGTCAGCAGTCACAAGGATCCTCAGCAGGATGGGCTCATTTATCTGGATAAAATGTAGAACCCTGTAAACAATGAATACTGAACTTTTGTTTTCATGGCACTTTTTATTTTATTTATAACGTTATCCAACTTGAAGAAAGAAAAAGCATAAAGTACTGAATCATAATGTTGGACTAAGTAGCTCGTTTACAGTGTAGAAAAAGTCTATTAAGTAAAAGTTCTGCATTCAAAATCTTGAATCTCGAGGAGCTTGAGGAGCTTAATTGTTATATATACTGCCAGATTGCATGAGTTGCAATAAATAAATTGCAACTTGAACTGTGTCTTCAAAAAATTAAACAAACAATTTACAAATTTAGCAACAAAGTCCACTAAACAGAACTTAACAGACTGAACGGTTCCTACAAAGAGTAAATCTGAATGAACAAACTGAAGACAAAAGGGGAACATACGGTATGTGAAGGATGATCAGGCCATTTTTAAAACAAAGGGATGACAAAGACAAACACTACCACCTTATAACAAAGGCTGTGCATCGTGTTCTCTGTCTCTCTAGTCAGCAGACAAGAAAGAGAGACGCTGGAGAATCATTTTAAATTCTCTCAAGCTAGTGTCCGTTGAAACAGGCCCACACAGGTAATAGCACAACAGAAATGTGATGCAGTCAAATAACATGACTATCATTTATCTGTTTGCTGTGCAAGGTGCAATGAGGAGAAAATGAAGTATTAAGTATCAGCTATAGAAAGCTAAAGTGAGGGCAGGAGACATTTAAATCAGCTGTGTGTGCTCAGTTTTCATTCAACATATTCACTGTGCACCAGAGTTTGTGGTCACGACAACATGACGAGGTTAGAGGAGCAGAATACAAGCAGTCAAAGATGTGCACAAAGCCGGGCTGACGTTCCCTGAGCACCAGCCTATTTGTTGTCTTTGGCACAGCAAAAAGCCGGTTTTATTTGTACTGTTGTGGTTGCATAAATAAGTGAAGCCCATAATTGCAGATGAAATGAACATGACACAAAGCTCTTCTTCCTCTGCCATGTGACAGCATAGCATCCACACCCAGTGACTCCTGGTGAGTCTTTTAAAGTTGTAGAAATTATTAAAGACAATTGCATAACGAATGGGCTGCTCTGCGAATAAAAAATCTCCACATACAGTTTAATTCAGGGTACACTCGACTGAGCATTAAAAATGTTTTAAATAAAACACATTTCCAGGGACAAAATGACAGATGGCATAAATGCTGTTTTAATAAACACGGTTCACTTTGTAATGAAGCTTTAAAATGTTTAAATTGATTTGTTTTCTGGTTTGCCCTTTTTTCAGATTACAGCAAAAGCCCCTCAAAATGTCCGTGCACGTCTCTGCTACCAGTTCAACTTTACTTTGACCCACAAAGACAAACTAACTATGGTCACTAGAGGTCGTGCCGTCTTCTTTTATTCCTTCTTTCGGTGATCAGCCGTGTGAAGATGATAACCA
>CALSBV010012131.1:314458-332380 GCA_943590825.1 Bovichtus diacanthus
ATATTGCACATAATATATAGTAAAAAGAGATAAAAAGAGATATATTGGACATCCAATAAACACAATCCAATAAAATAATAAAATAATCTACAAATCAGTTGATGCAAGACAAGAATTCGTAGTTTCGGCCAAAATGAAAACTATAAAAAAAAAAAGTTCCAAAACTAATAAAACAACTACAGCGTGTTTTATGATAAATGTGTATTTGAATGTTTGTGGTAAAGGATGTTAATATTTTGTGGATCGGCTGCTCCAGACACTTACATTTTATATATAGTTTCTGATTATTTATGGTATTTATTTGATCCTTTTTATTCTTTTCCTATTCTTTGTCATTTATTTTATCTTGTGGTCACTTTTGGCAGCGTCAGTGAAACCAGCTGCTGTTGTTCTGCACTGTGTGTTTGATTATCTGCCAGTGAGATGACGTGTTTGTCATAGATCCATAACTAACTAATCTATTATAGTTTCTAGTTTTATAGAGTATCCAGATGCTGATCCACTGATGGATTTAGCTCCACCGTGTGGAGGCTTGAGTCTATTGTGTGTCCTGTGGGACAGTTTTTAATCTTTGAGGACCAAATATTGTCACAGCGATACTAAAAAGTAAGAGTTTTCCTTCTAAGTGAGGATGAATTTGTTGTGAGTCCCTTTTAAACAACTTCGTTCTGAATTATTTCCAGGCTTTGGGACAGGTTTCAGGGTTACTACCTGCATTAGGATCAGGTTTAAAGTGAGTTAATGTGCATAAACAGAAGCTTTTAAGGCTGCTTTGCTAATCAGGAGTGAAATACATATACTATTCCAGTAGGACAGCACTACTGGGGTCCATATGGTCCATATTATAAGATAAATTGACAAAATTGACCCGGCTGGTCTGCTTGCTTTATTTTCTGTGACATTTATTTATTTAATTTTCCAGGTATGCCAATAGACTGTATGTATAAGGGTATGCCTCAAATATCTTGTATAATAATATATAAATATATATATATCCCCCAATTCAAATGTTTCATTTACCTATTTTACTTTTTAAGAAAGTTTAAAACATACAGTGTTAAATTAATTTGCATTACTACTCACCTGCATTATTTTACTCTGCAAGATCATTTAACATTTGATATATTTAAGTGTTATCTACATTTATTACCTCAGGGAAAGAAGTATCACTTAATTGATAGATGTTTTACATAATATTTATAGTTATATTACACTTATGTGAAACAGTGTGTGCTGTTTAGCTAACTAACATTGAAACTAACAGATCTTTAATTTAAATTCCAGTGAAGACGAGGGAAACTGGGGACTATGCAGATAAAAAATGGGGGAAATTAAGAGTTTCAAGGGGTTAAATAATGACAAAATAATCAATTCCAAACCAAACATGATATAAACACATCAACTCGAGCATTGACCTGTAAAACAAAGCATTGATCCTCTGTATTTAAAAGAAAGTTAATTTATTTCAGGGCTTCAGTTGCTTCGTTAAACCCTTTTTACTACAAGTGTAACTGATGTCCTGTCAGAATTATATGCTCACTGGTAAATGGCAACAGAGTCTTAAAGCTTGAATCCAATTACTAGTTGCAAAGCCACAGGCGTGGGCTCGGCTTTGCAGAGTGGGCTGAGTCAACAGGAGGGAAAGGTGGACCGTCGTGTGTCTCCACTTCCGCTTCTGCTGAGGAAACTCTTGATCTAAACAGGTTTATAGAGCAAACACCAGCCTCGTGTTGAGAGGGGATGTTTGAAAACTCTCTCTGAGGGATCCTATAGTTGAGCTCAGCGCGGCTTCGGTCCAGGCGTCCTCCCCTGTTTGCAGGCGGAGTGGTACAGTCCATGTTGCCTAGGTGAGTTGACACTGCTTAGTGGGATAGGCCATATCAGCAGAGCCCATTGTTTTCAGGGGCTTTGGCTACTCCAACAAGCACAGAGTGGGCGCTCCTGTCTGCTGTTCTTCCCTCTCTCTGGACATGGTTTTTACAAGATAAAAGACAAGATTTACACTCCCAGGTACTTCCTCTTTCCCTCCACCCGTATCTCTTCTTTTCTGATTTCTCCTCCGATTTAATCATTTGGTTTCCTGACAAGTGGGATTAGATCAGGGAGCATTGAATGAGTTTGAGATAACGGCAGGTTTTCTTTGTCTGGATGACACATAAAGGTTGAGAGTCAGTGACCAATTTGTGACCAAAAGGATCAGCTGTAAGTTTAGAAAGAAAACCTGACAAACTGCTTTTAAAGTCCCGAGGATTTATCTGAAGGATGATGACAACGTTAGCGCAGGTAAACTGATTTTGTAAGTTAAACTAAATCTTTGTAGCTGGATCTTGAGCTTCATCAGAGATGCTCAGTGTGAATTTACAAGGCAAATGATGTTAAATCAGCTCTTAAACCTGTTGTCGCCTCCTGCACACACGCTGACCGTTAACCACCGTTTTCAGAGGTTTTTAGCTTTGCGTCCATGACCCTGTACTCTGCACGTTACAGGAAATATATGTGTCCTAAAACAGGGAGGAATCATTTTATTCACAGACTAGAAAGCATGTAGAGAATTATTTTCAATGTCCTAAACCTCTCTGAGTCATGGGACTTTTCCCCTTCTAAGTAAATGCAAACCTTTTTACTATTTCACGATGCTGAGAAACTCTTTTTAAATCAAAAAAAATCTGCATTAAGATCTCGTCATCACTACAAAAACACACCAGGAGCTGACATTTATCCAGAAAAATATCTGAAACCTTTAGCAAGACTCCCTCAGGGTTAAACTAATATGGAGCTTTAAAGGCTGATCTTTTACTTGTTTTACTAAATAATGCAAAAGTAAATGTTATTTAAACAATTACATGTTCTTGACAGAGTGGAAAAGCAAGTTTTGGCAAGAAAAGCAGCTCTTAACAGCCAGGGTAATGAAATGATTTGAGGTTTTGCTCTCATCTCTGCTGCATATTAACAGCTGGGTGGATAAGCAATGAGTCAACAAATGTATGACAGCTAAAACTTCCTTTTAAAGCTTTTCACTGGAGTTGAAATGAATATGACTGTTCAATCAATCCGTCAACCGACAAGTTAATATTTCAGAATTTATCTTATTTTTTAAGCCAAAAATGTGCTTGTTCCTGCGTCTCAAATGTAAATATTCGTATCTGGCTTTGCGCTGTTGGTCGGACAAAAAAAGCAGCTGAAAAATGTCAACTTGGGCTTTTAGAAATCGTGACATTTTCCATCAATTATAAATTTAAAATGAAAGTAATTGTTAGTAGTTGCCTAGTTTTCTCAGACTGCTGTGGTGAAGTCGACGTTTATACACAGAAGCGCGTTATTGGCTCGATATCAGTGTAGATCAGGTGAGCACAGAGCCAGATGTTCCAGCTGCTGCTCATCTTTACGCTCGCATTGTGTCAAAAGTTTGTACTTTCCTCTCCAGTACATTTCATTCTCCCCCTCCTTTTTATTTTTTTGTCGCCGGTGCAGGCCGTGACACACCGATAAGCCCAGCTGTGATGACGCTGGCACTTTCTATTGTGCGGCCGTGTTTAGAGCTCAGCGGGGAGGTCGGCCCCACAGGCTGCCGCTGGCTGTTCTTGGTCATTTTCCATTTAAATATCTCACTGCACAACACTTAATTACTGCACATCACCGTTGTTCGACAAGGATGTAGGTGTGTTTGCATTGTCGAGAGTTCCTCGGTCCTTTTGTGAGACGCAAACGGAGAAAGAGAAAGATTATTAGAGTCTTTTTTTATTGTGATACATACACAGGAACGCCCCCTTCACTAAAATAAATAAGTCGTTTAGTCAAATGGAAGATGGTGAGAGCATAATAGTTTCAGCCATGAGAAACAAAAGTTGAGTTAGAAAGGACTTTGTTTTGCTGTTTTTTTATGAAATTAGAAAGAAATGGCAATAAAATCATATCACCATAGGTTGTATTTTGTAATATCAATAAATATTGTGGTGTGTATATAATTATCAAGATGAGAAACTACACAAGTATCTCTGTTTTGGGCCGATACAGCAAATTAAATACCTAAGAAATCAAGTGACTTTATCACACTGATTCAAAAATCATATACAAATCCTGAATTGCCACAAATCAGTCCTCCTCATTGATCTCTAACACTTGCCAAAATGTCCTAAAAAAACCAGAGATATAGACCGTATATACATTTATATAATCTCATAGTACATATCTGTATTATCACACCACTTGATTAAAACCTAGGACTAACAACTGTAATCAAAAACAAGAATTGCCCCCACGATGTTGAAAAGAATAAATATATATATATATATATATATTTAGCAGTTTAGGCCAATATCCTTCTCCTACATTAGGCCATAATTTTAATTTAATTAGTTTAATTTCCAACACAGATTCACACTAACTGTTACAATACCTACATTTTGGGATAAAATAAAACATGCAAAATATTTTCAACTGCAGTTATTTCTAGAACTATATATAAATTAATGCATATACAAAGGCTTTGCGCCCCCAAAATATTTAAAAAAAAAATTCTAATTTTGAGAATAAGCTTGCTTGTTTTATTTGCAAAGGGGCAAATTTCACGAACATTTTTATTTAATAAGAGCTGAAGTCTCACAGGATGAAATGGGCAGTGGTTTCCCTTTAAACACACACGATTTGTGTTTTAAACTCGTCAGAGGTCGCAGCCTCTCCTCCCAGTTTCTTCATGGAGGAGTCGTCTCTCAGTATTTGCCTTCCTCCTCCTCCTCCTCCTCCTCCTCCTCCTCCTCCTCCCCCTCAGCCTGACATTAGCTGGTATCTCTCACAACAAACATTCCTGTCTCTGCTACGTTTCCTGACAAGGACACTGAAATGCTCTGGTTGTGAAATGTAGAGTTGTGATGGTACGTACTGCGAACAGAAGTGTCAGATATCAAGTATTAAAATCTGATCGTCAGAAATGAGATAATATTTAAATGTCGTGGTTGACGATGTGCTACATCTACCACTTCAAAGGAAGTTTAAACCGTAAAAAACTATTGAGTTCTGTTTTTATTGTATGTTTTTGGTTTACCAGGATGTTTTTCTGGGTATAACCTCTGGCTTAATATCTGAACACTTTTCACAACAATAAACATCATAATAGAAAATACAGTACAAAATGAAATCATAGGAAAATATAAGAAGACAGTGTCGAGTAACAAAAAAGAAAAAAGTTAATTTGGACACTGGCCCAGATGTTGAGTGAACTATTACAAATACAAACTTTATATATATATATATATATATGTCATAATAAATGTCTTCATGTCAACATTGTGTAGCTTAAACACTCAGTACACACACACACAGCGGCTGTCAATGGTCCAATGATTACAAATACTGTGTTTGTTTTAATGTAGGTTGTAAGTTTGGTTTCATGGAGAGAAAAAAAAAGTGTTTTGTTAATGCACCGGCAGTTTAATTTGTTATAAGAAAATACAATTTTAATGGCTCAGTTCCAGATAAAACTTAATAAAGACATATTTTTAGTGCACAAAACAATAATTATTTCTGTAACTGCTTTGTTTTAAGGCTCATTAATTAATCTTTTTGTCTCTCCACCTTGTGACAAACCGTGTTGTTGTTGTGGTCACGTCCCACTGATTTTACTTTCCCAGCAGCCCCAGCGGCTCTGCAGGCCCAGCAACTTGCAGCCCAAACACTAGATTACAGCAAGGACGCCGGGTAGGACAATAACTCCTCCCCTTCGCCTCAAATCCCCCTTTATAATCCCTGAGGAAATCTGCTCCGCAGCACAAGGTGGAGTGTGTTTGTGTCCATACTGGGAGGAGGAAGAGGGGGGGCCGCTCTTCAGTCATGGAGTTCCCAGATTCCTCGGCGCGCTCCTCTCCGTCAGACTGGTGGGAGTTGTGGTGGCGAAGTGCGTCTTTTTTTCTGTCGTGAAGTGTTTTTGAAGGAGTGGAGACGTGAAGTGGAAGTGTCACTCTTTAGAACCAGGACCGGTGTAGAGCACACAAACACAACACACAAAGATTTGAGGTAGTTGGTAAGTTGCCGTGTTTTCTTGTTGTCTTGTTGCTCCATTTCACTTCATTTCATTTAAGAGACACGTTGGCCTCCTTAAATCGTGTTTATATAAGTATTCCTACTCCAAGTTATTTCACTTGTGTTATCAAATAAGATTTAATACAGAAATAACTTAATAAGATAGAGATTTTTGCAGTATTTGCAGAGTTTTTAGTTCTGTTTTTAATCTCTTTAGGCAATTAAACATTTGGCTGTATTCGCTGTCTATTCATCTATTAATACTTGTTTAATTCGTTGGTTTATCATTTTGTCTAAAAAAAAGTCTGAAAACAGTGAAAAATATTCAAAACAAGTTGTCAAGACCAATATTCATGACTTTGAATGTCTTGTTTTGTGGCATTTTTGCTCCATAAATCACTTTATCGATCAGAAATGTACCAGAATTTCCTGTCGATCAACTAATCGGGATACTCGGACACAGATTACACAGATATTACGTCAGAATGATCAGCCTCTGCAAAACACTTAGATTTCACCGCTCAGTTGTTCAGATCTGGTTTTTGTGGCGTGAATGACGCTCAAAGAGAAGATCAGTGTTTGGAAAGTTAATATTAATATTTCTCAGAGGCAGTTCAGGAACGTGAACCTTTTTCTGTCGCTTCCCGAATGTTTTTTCCTTTCTCACTGCACTTCTTCAGTTTCTTCGAATCCTCTTAATGACGGATGTGCGAGTAGCAAACTGGGTCGGCCGAGTTCAGTTTCACGTGTTTAGTCTTTTCTTGAATGACCTCAGCCGTAGTCCGGCTCGTATATCCTGGGAGTGAGCGGTGGCGTCTCCTCCCCTGTGGAATATCTGTGACAGAGCAGCTGTATCCCCTGACAATAGACCTTCCACGCTTTACAAAAAGAGACATTTGCATTTCCATTGTGCAGGAGTTCGTTTGGAGGCAACGCAGAGGGAGGGAAGGTTTTTAAGTTAAATACTCGGCTTTGGTTTAAAGCTGGAGAGAGAAGTGGGAGATCCTTCAATGCCCGAGGTGGGAAATGACGGATGGCTGCAGAAAAGCAGATCATGAGTTCCAGAAAGTGTCATTTGTACAGTTTTATCCAGCTAAAGCTACTGATGCTAATTTAAATTTAAACTCGGAATAAGAGCCATTTGGTTTTTATTTAAGTAAGTATAATTATTTAAATACAGTGGAAATCTTGAGATCCCCACTGTAAGCTGTAGCATTAGAAATAAGAACTCAAATGTACGTTTGTAATCTACAAAGGAACTGTAAACTCATAGGAAGGTTTGAAGAAAGCCTTATGTTATTTGGGATTAACTGAAGGGAAAATGATGACCATGCTCATTTGATTCAATTAATTCCAATTAGTGCCTGAGTCAATGCACGGGATGCTAAAATTGTCTTCCATGCAAGCATACAATTCAATATATATGGATAATAAAGTTTCCAAGAAGCCAGTTTCCCCAAATAAATCCTGAATAAATATTTACTCAGGTTTAACGGAGCATTAAGTTCCAGAGAAAATTCCTCTGCATCACTGGTTGTATTAGAAGACTTTGACCTTTTGTTTTCTTTCTTTCCTTCCCTTAAATGTAATGTGCCTCTTTACTTCTTTGGACTTTTGTTTATTGTAATTATGTGAAATGAGAATACAATTTAAAATCAAAAACAACACATCATTCAACACCTTGACGGGATTATTACACAATATCTCTTCTGTCTCTCTTCCTTTTGATTATACTAAACAAACCAGCAACAGTAAATAAATCAGAGACAAGTGAAGTATTGTTAGAAAGCCCTAAAGAAGGCGTTACGCTCTCTTTATTCCCCTGGGAGACGCTCAGACTCCTGGGCGATGGCTCACGTAGACGTCCCGCTTGAAGCGAGAGTATCCTGCATTCCTTTGCTGAAAGAATGCAGCGTCTCCGTCATGACCTGGCAGGGTTAAAGTTTCGATCAAAGTCAAAATCTCGTTTGGCTGAGATATTTCACGTCGGTCTGCCGCTTGAACTTGGGAACTTGGGGAAACAATCGACCCAAATATCAGCATCTGACATTTTAAAGAAGACTTCAATTATCACGGTGTAGTTCGTCCTGATAAGAGCTCTTGTCTTTATTTTTGCACTGGCTTCTTTTCTGTGTGAATTCTCATTTCCAAATATAAGCTGCACATTAAAACTTGGAGAAATAAGGGTCATGGTGGTTGGAGGGAAACCTGTGAATCCGACTCATTTCTCTAAAAGCTCCGTCTTGGCCACATGGCTGTGACAGATCTGATATCTGTTATGACGTAGGCTTTTACTTTTGGCACTAAGAGCTGCACTTGTCGCTTTCCTGTTTTGAATTATGAGAGAGTTGAATTGCTGTTGGCACGCCGAATTATTATTATTATGCTATTTATCTGCGGTATCATCCAGTAAAGTTGCTCTATTATTCTGCACGTGCACATTCTGCAGGGAAGCTTTTGAAAAAGAAACGAGTGAGTATCAGATTTATGGATCGGCAGGAAGTATTTCTACGATTTGTGTTGTAAAGGTCATTCAAGGTCATTGCTCCACCATCTGAATGTGAAATTCAGTTCACGTCCAAACCTCTGCTTCCTTTGTCGGGATGAAAAGGAACAAAATAATTTCAGGTCTGAGATGAATCGAGTGCATAGGGACAGTCCTTGTTTTGATCTTTGACTGAAAGAAAAAAAAAGAACTGATTGAGTTTTACTGCTCTTATTGTGAAAGGCCCTTCACAATAAGAGAGGGGTCACAGGTTCCAACCCAAAAGCCAACATTAAGTTCCCTCGGGCAAGGCACTAAACACCCGCCTGCTTGGACTTAAGTCTGCTCCAAAGGCCTAAAATGCATTGACATTTCAGCATTTAGAAACACTGATTGTCCTCATGGGGCAGCTGTAATTAAATTAAATCTCAGACATCATTAGTCCAGCATTGATGCAATTTCTAGAGCAACAGTTTTACTATTGAGTTTGACCTGTTCAAGCCGGTTTTCTCACTTGCATTAGAGGATTGTTATCGCAAAACTACGACGCTCTCTAGCTAAACTTCAGACTTTCTGGTTTCCTAGTTGTGCTGCAGAAAGAAGGAAGATTGTATTTGATAATGTGTTTTTCTGTGACTTAACGTTTGACGTGTCCTCCTGCTCCTTTTCCTTTTTCTCCTTCCTTCACTCGCTGCCTATTAAGATAAAATGGTTGATGTTGTATCTCCACGCACAATGCCGTCAGAAACCGAGGTTCATGTGGCGAGGAGCTTTCTCACCAAGATTTTGCGAAGCTCTATGAGGTACTCAGCCACGTCCGCTGTGTTTGCTGGTAGTTTTTGGTGAACTCAAGTGATCTTTGAGTTTGTACATTATGCTTTGTGCTCCTTCCTTCCTAATATCCAAACCAAATATCCTTTAGTTTTAATTTGCACATTTGTGTTATTTTGCTCCTAAAGTTGTGTTCGGCCTCCTCATAGCTGCAAGTTCTTACATTTACATGTCATAAATGTGTTTTCTCTGGTTTAATATGTTTGATTGGGATGTTGAACATATGTCATTTGTTTCTTTTTCAATATGCTTTCCAGGAAAAACCGCTTCAAAGGGTATGTGCACGTTTGATGTGAGCAAAGTGCAAAGTACAGTAAATTTGATCAGTTTAGCTTTCCAGGGTTTTATCAAGGTATATGGATGATATTATAACAACATATGAGAAATTACTTTGTTAGTCAGGTCAGAAGACTAAAAGTGAGTTGGAGTCCGTATTGAAACACTTACCATCGATAAATATTGATTTGGGATCTGACTCCAAGTGATAAGGTTTTTATTTGAGAATCCTTGCATTGTGGGTAAAGTATGAATATTTACATAAGACCTCCACCCTGATTCAGTGCACAGTGGGCTCCTGGGGGAGAATGATGGCGGTGCCAAAACACATGATCAAAATGTTTAACCATTGCACTCTGCAGCTGAAATGTCAAATACTCCCTTGTGTAAAGTTTTTTGTTGCCTCTCTGCCTTGCAGGAAGAATGATCCGGGCTCGCGCCCCCATTCCTGGCACTCCTCCAAGCTGACAGAAGTGGAGGCACAGCCTGCCGGGCGAGAGGCCGCCCCAGCACCAGTGTGGCATCCAAGTCATGAAGCAAGGTGAAACTTCTAGTTTCTCTTTCAGGGCAGAAAATATTTTTTATCCATTTGTTAGACACAAGCCTGATCAGATGGTGGTGGTGTTGTGTGTCAAATATTCTTTTATATTCTCAGATATGAATACAGGTAATATTATGACTTAAACACTAATTTTCTTCTGACGTTACACACCAGGCCCAAAGAGTCGTCCAACCAAGGGGACCAGAACAACCAGCGTCAGCTAACCAGCCAGTTCGGTTCAGTGAACAACATGGAGAGAGTGGAGCGTCCCTCTCATCCCTACCCAGCAGGTCGTCTTTCCCCAAATAAATACATCAGCGGTGCTGAGCCGCTCTGTGGACCAGGAGGCAAAAGAGACTCTGGGTTCAGCTGTTTCTCTAGCAACCACAGCCCTCCTGTCCATGACCCCAGCTCATCTGATAGGAAGGGTACTAGCACTGAAAACATTTTCTTCAAGGGCCCTCAGAGTGAAAGGCTTCAGCAGGCAGAGCGGCCCAGGTACCTGCAGCCGACGCTGGGGAACGGAGGCTGGGAGGGTTCAAGGGGCGAGGAGCAGCCTGCCTCTCGTGTCTCTGTCGCAGGGAGATCCAGCATCGGCCCGGTGTGGCAGGTACCAGAGAAGAAGAAGTCCCAGTCTCCTCCTCCCCCACCTCCTCCCCTGCGCAGTGACAGTTTTGCAGCCACAAAGATGTTACCTTACTCTGAAGGGCCTAGTGGTCCAACAAAGACCCACGGCAGGTCATTTGAAAAACTGACAGAGAATAACAACCTGAATGGCCTCAGATCTCAGCAGGAGAACACCTCAGAGGCCAGACGTAGCTTCAACCCCCTGCCTACCAAAGACTTCCTCCATCCCAGCACGGCATCTGACCACAACCACAACCAGCTGCACCCCAACAAACTCTTCTCCCTGTCCAGCAATGATGTCAGACAGTCTCATCACTCCCAACTACCTGCCCACCAGAGGCAATACAGTGACGAAAGCCCCCTTTACCTGCAGACCAGGCCAGCTCCGCCCACCAAAATTCAGAGTGTAGGAAGCTACTACCGCAGCCTCCAGGATCTGCCCACAAGAACTTTCAGCCGTAAACACGTCCGGCACTCCACAGCATCCATGGCAAATTCTGCTGCAAACCCAAACCTGGAAAATGGGGGGCACAACAGATACTACAGCCTGACAAGAAAGCATTTAGCTCAGGCTGCTGAGCTCCAGGCTAGGCAGGGCAAAGCAGAGGGCCGGAGGGGGGAAACGGAGAAACCCCATTGGGTAAACTGCAATGAACCAGGCTTCCCAAGTTCCTTGAAGACAAACGTTAAGGCAAAATACTCTCTACCTCAGTCCCAGCTGCCTTATAGCAGTGGCCAGGAGCGCTGTGGCCATTCCCATCTGGGAAATGATCTACATTATGACCACCAAACCTCTGAACTTTCAGTTCAAAGCTTCAGCCCAGAGGATGCTGCAAAGAAAGGTGAGGGGCACGCAAATGACCCGAAAAGACACTTCCCAACAAATCAAGGTATTGAACATAAGGTCAGTCTTTCAAGGCACCAAGACCCATGGGTGCCTCAAGAAGATCACAGAATCTCCCCCCTGAAAACTCCACTTCTCCACTCCCTGGCCCAAGAGAGTAGAAGTCTGACAGCAAGGCAACCAGCAGCTACCACCACAGGTGTCATGTCCACCCAGGATGTCTGCGGTGACAACATGGCCAACAGCAGTGGAAAATCAAATCGCCGCAGCGACCGTTATGCCACCACCCTCCGCAATGAGATCCAGCAGAAGCGAGCCCAGCTGCAAAAAAGCCGCAGCGCTGCAACCCTGACATGCGATGCCGAGGATGAAGAGGCAGAGGAGTGGAGATCCATTAAGACTTCTACGTCTTCTGGTGTCTCCAACACCTACAAGGACCACCTGAAAGAGGCGCAGGCCAGGGTCCTTCAGGCAACCTCCTTCCAGAGACGAGACCTTGAGCCTCTTGGACCAGAGGTGGCGATAGTTAAAACCTCACAAGGACGCATTAGAGGACGTAAGCGCTTCCCCCTGACCAAGAGGATGCACTCCTTCTCAGAGCCTGACAAGATAGACAAAGTGGGAGTGGAGGGGGGACCTCAGACAGGGTCTTTCGGAGAGCGAAGGAAGTTCTTTGAGGCCAAACCGGCGTTTTCCAAGCCTGTGTTGAAGTCCAGTCAGGGCACAAACCTGAACACAGATCTTGGTGAGATAGTCAAACCCAACGAGAGAACTCCCTCTGGAGAGCCCGGGGAGGCTCCCCCATCCACAGACCCCAAACTCCTCAGCCCTGGACACAAGCAGGTCTTACTGGAGCAGCAGAGGCTTGGGACCTTCGCTGAGTACCAGGCCACGTGGAACAAACAGAAGAAGTCATCTGAGGCCAAGACGCAAGGGAGGTATCACTCAGCGGAGAACATCCTGGACGCAGATGCCGAGGAGAAGGCTGTGTGCATCCACGAGAGATCCCGATCTTCTCCCTCTGCAGACTTCTATACACAGGTGAGAAGCCAAGAATATTGTATTGAATGATGGAGAGAAGTCTATTTTTAAATATGTATGTTTCCAAACAGATAGTGACCTACCCAGTCTGTTCTACTAACACGAGATGCTTAGTAATGATGGATGGCATGACATTAAAACTGAAAGCTGTATTTCTTTTAAAGTTTTTAAATAAGATGTTTTCTCATAAATCGGTTTGCAGAGTTATGCAATGAAGTGCTTTACCTTTCTTTTGCAGAATATTCCTTCACAATGGAGAGACCCTCCCAGCCAGCAAAGCAGTTACAGGTGAGATACCAGTATTTGTGCATAGAAAAGATAACTTGGTTAGATAATACACAGGACAATAGTTATAGATAGAGTTAGAGTAGAGAGAGTTAGAGTTGAAAAATAATTCAGTTCAGCGCAAAAAATAGTCAAATGGTGGAATAAATAAATGAGAAATTCTTACTGTATTACTATAAATGCTCAGTGTTTGCCCAAAGGTCAGTATATCCAGCGACTTAGCAGGTTAGCAGGGTGTCTCTGTCAATTGCCCCTAAACATTTGCCAAAAAGAAATGCATGTGAAGTTTCATGTAAATGTGGAATGTATTTGAGTGGTGAGGTTTCAGGATTTCATCTCGTCTCAGTTTCTTATTCCAAGTTTCCTGAGCTAAAAGAAAGAATTGTCTTCTGTCTTCACAACCTTATCTTGTGTTGTTGGAGCTCCTGTACTAATCTACACACACATTTACCCAAAGTGTTTGTGCAATTACAGCTGATTTATGGAGAGTGCATCATTTTATCCTTAAGCTGCTTTTGAACAATTATCTGTTGCGTATATGACCAATTTCTTGGCTAAATAGTGAAATGAATCCTCACTATTTGCTCCTTTTGTTGACTTTGTGTGACATAAACACCTCTCAGGAAACAAGTGTCAGCAAACCTTGCACGAAGATATCTTTTTTTAAACAATATAAAATTCAAACACTGATGTCTGAGGTTATTTGTGCAGTTTTGCTGTACATTCACCATTAACCGAAACCCTTAATTTATACATTAAAAGGACCTTAAAGTTATTTATCACCTTAAGATTAAAAGATGAGATGTGTTGTGTATGTTTCTCAACACATTGATGATAATGTGGTTTAACCAGCTAATGTAAGGTTTATTTAAGTGGCTTGTCTTTTGATCTTTTAAATTAAGGGAATTTGAATATTTCTAAAATTATACAAATACACACAAAGAGCCTTTATAAAGTCAGAATGTGCACTCATGCATTTCTTTCAAGCCAATAAGAAGGTGGTAAGTTTAAGATGCTACAGTTATATGATTATAAATTAAGGGAAACAATATTTCTGTATTTGGATTCAAAATTGAAAAACTTTCCTCAGTTTGTCCTGAGTTTATTTTAACAAACAGCTGTTATGGAAATCATATAATTCCATGTATGGCTGGGAGTTTATCTTTTAAACATCGATGCTTGATCATTTCAATGAGTCTTTTTTTTAAAAAGGTAATTATTGTCATTTAATTAGATGAAATGTTACTTCTATCTCAGTCTCTGCTCCAATCCAACCTGTGTTTGGTTTTCACACCCGTGCCTCAGCTTTCTTAAACTGTAACACACACACACACACACTCACTGTTAAAAGGCAAACCACCTCTAAAGCCTCTAAACCTGCAAGTCAACAGGCAGAGGTAGCACTAATGTGGTTGAAATAAACCAACGTGATAGAGAGTAAACATGGGGGTGCATTAGGCAACTTCTTGTGATCTTAAACAAAATGATGAGCTGTTGACTTTACTGCTAAACTTCATTTTTAGCAAGCTTCATTCTATCAAAAACATGCCCATTCCATTCTTTAGATGAACTAAAACCACGAGTTACAGCCTGGCTTTTCTACACAGATGTGTGGTTCAAGCAGCCAGAGAACAACTTCTGACTCATGCTGTCTTGAAAGAGTTTGAGTTGATGCCCAAATTTCTTCCCGGTACCACTAAAAAAAAGAAAAGCACAGTACATAACGAGAAACATATCCTATTTCTTAACCTTTCTCCTCGGAACCTGTTATATATTTTCATATATATTCAGACACAGTATGTTAATATTTATGTACCAAACATCTTTGAAAGTTCCTCTAAACTGATATTATAAATCAAAAGGAAAAAAGCTAGGGGGAGGAACAAGAGAGTTGTTTGAACATCTTTATAAAAAAAGACAATTGTTTGACCTACTTTTGTAAAGAAGCTAAAATTAGACTTTTCCCTCAGGTACTGATAAAGTGTGTCTTTACTTTGACCTCTAGAGGAGAAACAGAGAGCAGGCTGCGATACCAGCCCGACCGCAGCCCACAGTCGGCCCCGTCAGTCCCCAGAAACGAGGGCCCGGTGCCAGGCCTCACCGACCACAGGACCAAACCAGACGCTGCCAATCCCTCCCACACCACACACTCCTCAGGCCCTCGCAGCCTTAGCCCTAACGCAGGCTCTCAGCACCCATCCCAACTTCCACAAATCAAGGGCCTCCTGCCTCCGCCCAAGCCCCATTTAGGCCCAGAAACCACATCCTCCTCCCAGGAATTCCTCGCTGGCGCCCAGGCAGACCCGAAATCACTCCAGCCTCTGTCCAGCTGCAGCTCTGACACCCAGCATCATGCTACTGCCCAGAAATCCTCCGCTGGCCCCGCCCCGGCCAGCTCCCCTCACCTTAGCGGGACGTCCAGAGCAGACATGAGCAGAGGAGGTGGAGAAATCGAGGTGGAAAAGGAGCGACCGCAACCACCTTCCTCTTCATCCCTGTTCTCCTCCTGGACGGCGGCTCTGTCTCTTTCTGCGACAGAGCGAGCGCGGTCTCCCTCGCCGCAGTTTGCACCTCTGAGACTGACCGACAAGCCGCCGGCCGTGTTCGTGCAGGATGACTCAGCGCTCAGGTAAGCAGCTTAGACAAAGTGCCTCAGGTCTCCTTGCCGCCCCTCGTCACGTAAAGCTTTTCCCTTCTGCTCTAGTCTTTTGAACTTTAGGTAAATAAGTTAAATTCAGGCAGTGATAAACAATACAATAATAATATATAACAGAGTGTAGAAAGAAAAGCTGTCAGCTGATGATAATGGTGAAAATGTAAAATGTGCCCACAGGGAAAATCATAGTTCGATTGTGCTTGTCGTCGATTTCCTCTGCGGCCTGAGGAAAAATCAAACTAGAGGCTGTAATTTTGTTAAAGCCACATGGCTGCTGTGACCTTTTGTTTTCCGTTCTACTGTAAGATCCATCCTTTAATTAGAAACGGTCGACGTGAAGCCCTGATGTGTGTTGAAAAATGTTTCCTTACTCAATTTTCACGATGGATGTTTTTTTTTTAATTGTCCAGTTAAAAGACATTGTGTTCCCAGAACTTTTGAGAAATGTATATTTTTGTACAATTCTTAAAATGTTACACAATATGAGTGATGTCTGAGAATTTAAACTTTCTACTGAAGTTAAACACGAAAAATGCGAAATTACAAGGAAATGTAAATGATAGAAAATGTTTAAATGGTTGTTTGAAGAACAATAAGCCAGGATGTTCCTCAATCCATCCACCTATATCTATCTAGAAATATATAAAATTAATATCTTTATATGAACATTATGCCTTCATTAAATAAGAATAAACTTGCATTATTAATATATACTGTAAGAAAAGAGCGGGGGCGCAAAACTACAACTACAACGGACCACACATTTAGAATAAAACTGTCTTCATAGCCGGTTTGAGATTAGAAGATGAATAATCAAAATCTGTTTCCTGTCCAGGTCAGAAAAAGATTTGAAGCTCCCAGCTGAGATGGACGTAAACAGTCCGGTGAGGAAAGTCCCCGTGAGGATCGTGCACGCTGAGAGCAGCTCGCAGCGAGAGGGCAGGGCCTACCTGCCTCAGAGCATCGAGAGCTGCAGCGTCTTCGAGCCGCCAGCCCACATCCCCTCCCTGAGCACCGCGGAGCGCCCAGCTTCGTCCCTGTTCAGCGCCTACACCCGTCAGGCCCCTCAGGATCTGGATCTCATCTCAGACCAGAAGTCAGTCCCTGAGTCGAGTTCAGCGGGGGCTCGGCGCTCAGAGGAGGATGCAAAGAGAGAGGAGCTGGCCAGAGACATCATGGGTAAAGACAAGTCCCTGGTGGACATCTTGGACCAGAGCGGCAGGATGACCACCATGGACCTGATGGAAGGACTCTTCCCCACAGAGGAGCAGATCCTGGAGGGGGTCCACCAGCGCAAGAGGGCCTCCTCTGGCTCCAGACTGCCCACCTCCTCCCCAAAGAGCATGGACAGGTGGGACATTTTATAGTACGGCCAGGTGTGCAGCATCAGTTAGAAGCTCTCTAGAGAATATTTGTTCAAATTATTTACTACATTAGAACAGTTTGTTTCTTTTTCTGCTTCAACCTTTAACTTTAGCAGTTTCAGTAACTCAGCAATAAAAAAAAAAAAACATTTTAACTTTTCCAGATGCTGTGTGCAGTTTGTGATTGGAGTAATTATAGTTGCATCCAAAAAAGGCTGAAATTGACCAAACCTGCCGGCTTTTCTCAAAATGACTAAATTATCCTAGACTTCATCGCTGACACAATTCTAATAACTAATAAATGATGTGAGCTTGTTTTGCAAAGTGGCTGGAAGTGGTAAACAATTCTCCAATCCACTTTTTTCCGTCTTTTTTTCGTAGGAATTAATTTCATTTAATTAACTTTATTCAAAATTATAATTGGCAGAAAATACAATTTGCATATGTGAATATATATTAATAATAATATAAATAATAATAATAAAATAATATATAAATATATATTATTTATATATATATATATTTATATATATATATATATATATAATATTATTATAATATATATATATATTTATATATATATATATATAATATTTTTTTATATATATATATATATATATATATATTTATATATAATATAATATTATTATATATAAATATATAATAAAAATAATATAAATTAAAAGTCTATGAACATTTTATATAAGGAAATATAGAAGGAATAATGAATTAAATAATTTTAAAAAATAAAAATAATTAAAAAGCGTTATAGACTTATTCAAATTTTAAAGCCCTTTTTATTAACAGCTCAGAAATTACTGAGTTATGTTTGTTTTCTAGTCCAGCCTGTTCAAGCTTCACTCAGCCTGCCGTCTGGTGGACAAATGTCTCATTACAGTTATCTTCTGCGTGTGTGTGTGTGTGTGTGTGTGTGTGTGTGTGTGTGTGTGTGTGTGT
>CALSBV010012131.1:339317-362815 GCA_943590825.1 Bovichtus diacanthus
GTTAGTATATATATATATATATATATATACACACAAACCAAATGATGTTTTCAACTGATCCCGTAACTTTGGTTGTCTCTTCATCTTACACTGTTTTCAGTTTCCCTTTATTTTCTGAATTGTTGTATTTCAGCGTCATGATCTCGCTGTGGCTGAGTTTGTAATTAATTACCATGAAGTGTGTTTTAAGTTTTATTTTAGTAATTTTTTCTAGTAATTTATTGTATTTTTTTGAAAACTTCTATGGAGAAAGGGGAAATGTTTTCCTAGTAATTTATTTTCACTCATGACGTACTTTTTGTTTTCTAACGAAATGAAAGAGTTTGATTTGAAAATGCTGTTTTCCTCTCGTCAGCCATTATATTAAGTTATCTTTCTTGCTTTTACAACAAACCATCTCTTACTTTGCGTAGTGTATTATTCTATAAGGGTAGATGTCACTTTTACATATAATGAATATCTTATTTTGGAGTGAAACTCTTTGATTTATACTAGAATAAGAGCTAAAAAGTGGACGACGCTGATTACTTTTTCCAGCCGTACAGAAGTTGCTCAAACTTGTTTTCTATACGATAACACTTTGCTTTTATTCCCTGGGGGGCTGTGTTGCCTGTAACCTCACAGGTTTTCATTCATACTTGGTGCTTTTAGCTGAAGATTTCATCCAAAAACTTTTGACGACAGTCTCATAACTACAGGACGGATATTATTTCTTTTCTCAGACTGAAAGGACTGAGGCACAGGTGGTGTTTCTGTGGAGTTTCATCTAAAAGTTAGCACTTTACTCTCTGGTTTGGCCCCTTCAAGGGACTCCACATATATATTTATTTGAAGATGTGCCTACTGTGGCCTCCCACCACTGTGGACCTCATGGCCTGACGTGGGCGTGCTCTGGTTGCTGTGTACGGCCCACACACACACACACACACACACACGTATGCAGTGCACCTTTCAACTTTCAAAGCAATAAAATGATAAAGCTGTGAGACCTGCTAATCTTGTTTTAAATTATTTCTAATAACGGAGCTTTGATGTTATTTTACCGGAACAGTCAAGCCAGTATTTTCTTTAAACAAGCGACAAATAGCCAACGCAGTAAAAAATATTTCAACCTGTTAACTAAAAAAATCTATTTCTCGAAATGAGTGAATCTTAAAGGAGAAGGAAAAGGCAGATACTGTGATTCTGTCTCCTCCTGCAAACCTGCTGGAGGTTAAGCAGCAGCATTGGACACTTTCGCTCCTCACACTCTCTGGTTTGGTTCCTTTTTTTGTTTTTACAACATGACATCCATGCGGCACAATTTCACTCATCTGCTCCTGACGCTCCCTTTCAGATTCCTCCCGCCTGTTTGCTTATTTTGCTTATTTTTCTTATATCTTGCGTTCTGTTGTCCCAGTCAAAGAGCCGGGCTGTGACGACATCTGCTCCAGAATCAGGAAAATTAAACTGCAGTTTAAAAAGCATTGATACAAATTGATTCGTATTTTTTTTTTACTTGTTTTAGGAAAACTTAACTTAAAGGACTCAGTTACAGATGTTTTCAAAAGCTTCAAAATACAAATTGTTCATAAAGTGTTCGTCTACTTTGGATGACACTTGGCTAACGTGCTAGTTATTATTACACTAGACTAAAAAGGCCTGCTCTTTTCTTAATTAGGCTACGGTAGGACAAACAAAAAGTAAAATGCTGATTTTCTATTGATGTATTAATATGCCCACAATTGTCTGATTTTAGAGGCTTTTCCTGGTGCTGGTAATTCTTGACATAGACATTGTCATATTTGAAGAACAAGAAGCTGAGTTCCTGTTACAACCTTTGAAAAGTACTTACTTTTTGTACTGTTTGCTTTGGTTGGGCCAGGTGGCGGGGGGGAAATTTAATTAATTATTGTCCGATATGATAGCAGAGCAGTGGGAATACAGACCAAGGGAATGTTAATAGTATAGATGTGATCTATAGGTCATTTGTTTAACCTTTAGGGGCTTTCATGGTCACGTAAAGCACAGATGCAGAGGACATTTCCTGTTGTTTATGATCTGGAACATATTTTTCTCTATTGCTCAACATGATCTCAATCTTTTTTTCCATTCGGGACTTTTACTGCCTCTGTTGGATCAGGATCAGGAGTTTTATTTGGAGCAGAGTGTGTGAGGAAAAATCCCTGCCATTCCATTCCTGGACAAGCACAACATGTCAGATGACAGAATATTTTAACACTTTATTCCAAGTTCCTATTCTTTACTCAGCCATGACTTTAGCTATGAGGAAGAAACACAGGCGTACTAAATCCTTCTGAAGCACAGTGTCAAGATAAGATAAGATAGAACTTTATTTATCCCGAGGGAAATTGTTGAGATTTGATTTATGTAAAATAACAGGTGTGAAAGTAAAAGTAATGTCATTTAAATTCACCAGAAGCAAAGTAATTTAAAGTTGTTGTTTTTTTTAAATAGACATTATTACATATTTAGCTTTTTTTTGCTGCACATGCAAGCTTATCATTCAGTGATGTTTTATTTCACTGTACTGATTAAAATGTAGGTAAATCGATTGTTTTACAATCTTGATAAACCTCACCTAGGTGCAATAAATAAGTAGTGTGTGTATACTCCTTTTGGTTTTACAACGTTCCCAACATCCGACAGGTTGGACCTTATCTCTCTTTCAGAACAAGAACAAGACATTTTTTGTAATTGCAAAATCATTAACATGAATTCAGCCTGCACTCAAATATTTAAGATATTTTATTATTCCGGTTTTCAGTCTACCCTACCACACTGTGTGTTTTTATGTTTTTTCTGAAACCAAATTTAATTTCAGCTGTATTTTGTATAGTCTAAATGTAAAAACTAGTAAAACTAAAAGAATGTTAAGATCAATTTAAAACTACATTAATTCAACTTGATTATTAGTTAGTTTCTAAGACAATTTAAATTATTTCAGCAAACCTAATAATGACCCTGCAACAGGAAGAATGAAGGATCCCATAGGACTTAAAAATAAAAAAATGGAAGTGTAATAACTGCAATAAAAAGAAAAGTAAGGGAACTACTAGTAACTAACTAACTAACTAGTAACTAGAAGCAAACTAAATTACAGGAACAGGAACACCCTGCCTTTCCATCAGAGCCTATATTCCGTCAATCATTGACAGTTTCACGACATGACAGGAAACCGTATCTAGGTTATTGGTTGCGAGATGAGGAAGTGTCATGCTGCGTCTGTGACTTTCCATTTTCTCGTCCACGGCTCACGAGGATCTCAACAAAACCGCACTCAGGTACGTGACAAAATGATGAGTTGGACTTTACATGTGTCTGTTAAGGATTGAAGTTGCCTGAGATCTTACAATTTTATTTTATTTTACGTGATCAATCATATACTCAGCGTAGGTGTCAGTTTATTTTTTATTAAACAAGTTCACTTGCAAAAACCTTATTTGCAAAATCTGTATTTATAAGACAGATTATGTATTGTATTTTTCATTATTTACATTTTTACATTTGAAGTCATGAAACTGAAAATAATCGCAGATACGAGTTCATTGCTACATATTTGTCATAGATTGTGGGAAAATTATAATTATAAGAACAATTTCCTTTTGTCTTTTATTCCTCATTTTTGGATTTCAGTCAAACTGCCTTTTATGCTGCTTTCACTAGTTCAATAACAATTAATATGATAATTAAGATACTTATTATATTTAATAAGATTATTCTTTATGACATAACGCCTTTAAATATTTATTAATTTTGTTGTTTGGCACAGTTAATATCAGAACGTTACTCTCATGTGGTTTCACTGAAATACACTAACGTTTAAATTTAACTTTGAAATTTGAAAGGAAGTTAGTTTTTCAGATTAACCAACAGCACAGAATTACTGATATGATATAAAACAGAAAAGCAGAACTTCTCCATATTTGACAGACTGAAAACAGCATCTTCTGACATTTTTGCATGAAAAATGACTTTAACCATTTATCGGTTATCAAAATAGTTTTCTGTTGATCGATTAACTGTTGCAGCTCTGAACTCCCTCACGTCTGCACATTGAGAAATGTTCAAATGTTTTGCTGTTTCACTGACTTTTGCCTTTGTTCCTGAAAACCTGTGCCTGCGTTTCTGTCCTCAGGGAGCTGCAGGTGCTTGTTTGCCAGGTAACCCGGGTGACAGAGGAGCACCAGAATCAAAAAGAGGAAGAGGTGTATGAAGAGTGATCCTGAACGGAGGCGTAACACCTTCAGGCTTTCATCTCCCGAGGATGCCCAGTTTGAGTGGGACTTTCTTGTTTACCTGACGGTGTCCACTGCTATGACCTACCTGGCTCACACCGCCCACGCCCAGCTCGGTGCGCTCTCGCTCAGCTGCGTGGGCTGGAGCCTCACCGCCGTGGCCCTTGGACTCATCCAGTGGAGGGTTTGGCTGGTGTCTGACAGGGAGGTCATCAGCTCCGGAGTGGCCTGGGTGGGCGTCTGGCGGGCCTGCTTCAACAGCCACACCCTGGTGACCCCTGGCTTTAGGGTCATGCACTGCAGGTACATCAGCCTGACCGAGGGCTTCACGCCGCCGGAGATTATGGCGGGTCAGGTTCTCATGCTCCTGTCTCTGCTTGTGGGGCTTTGTGGGAACGCTGGTGCTGTTTATGCCTTGAGGAACATCTACTTTGGGATAGAGAAGAACTCCCGAATCCGTTTAACATTCTTCACCACCGGCGCGTTGTGCCTGATGGCCGCCGTGATGTCACTCATACCTCTCCTGTGGAACCTGAGCTCGGTGATGACCAATCAGACCATAAAGTTCCCCCCTGAGTTTAAAATGCCCGAGGCTCCCGATTCTCAACATCCAGGGTGCGGCATCATGGTCGGGATAGTGGGGACGGTCCTTATGATTGTGTCCGGGATTATTTTCTGTACGTACAGGTTACCACCAGCGAGGTCACAGCACCTGCACAGGTCTTCACCTGCACCATCAGTGACTGACAGCAGGGGGGCTATGGCTTTAAGAAGCACCGCCAGGGGGAATGATAACCCAGCGTTTGAGTCTAATGAGCACTGACTCATGTACTTAAACTTAACTGAACTTTAAAATATGTAGTTTTGAATGCAAATTGAAATTACATTGAAGAAAGAAGAGAAAAGAAAAGGTACTTCAGGTCTGTGATGTTTCCAACATGCATTATGGTACCGCTGGATGCATGGACGGATAATAAGACAACGGCCCCCTGGGCTAGACCTGCATATTATTCACTATGTGGTGTCTAATTTGAGTCTAATTTCTTTAACCAGATGTGGGATGGTTGGATGTGGACAAACTCAACAGAAACCTTTACAGTAAATACAAGAAAAGTACATAATAAAATATACACAGCAGTATTTTCTTAAATATTTTATTCAAAAAAAGCAAAAAGCTCATCTCCAGAATTTCAAACCATCTGTATCAATGTTCCTCTAATGATGAACAGTCCCTTCGCCTCACTGAGATCATTGTTATGGCTCAAATCACAGCCCTTCCTGCCTGGGGGTCTGGGTGGAGTTCAGTTCACCTGAGCCGTTCACTAACACACGAAGAAAAGATGATGAACAGTCGGTCAGGTTGAAAGAAAATGTTTCCACCTCTGGGAAATGACAACCATTTAAAACATGATCTGTGATCTCCGAATCACTACTTCACAAAGGATAAGTACTTCCTTTAAAAGTTGTTTACTCCTATGGTTTATGGATGCTGAAAAACATAATGTATGGCAGAAGTGACAACTGACATACTGCTGAATTTGTATTGTGTGCACTGAAAACAAAGGCCCCAGAGGTGTGGTTAAACCATCACACACTGCAGAGTGAAATAACCACACTGTCAACAGACAACATGTTCTTTTGTGTGGTTGGTTGGTTATTCCATCCTTCAGGAGTTCAGCCTCTCCTCACACTTATTTCAAAGATGACACAGTTTCGCTCAGGACCCTAACCTTCTTGAGGAGCTTCATACAGTACACAGATTGAGTTTCATTCCAAAAAACAGAAAGAAAGGCTTTAAAACCAAGCGCTGACACCACAGTACTAGCCACTGTTTGCAAGATGTTTCTTGAACAAACTGCTGGAGGACATAATCAACTGTGTTTATAATACTGCGTGACTGTCAGCAAGCAAAATATTTCCATAAAGGGTAAATATTTAGATATATCATTACGGAATTAATCCCTCAAATATAAATAAAAAGACGACACTAGAGATACATATGGCATATCATTCAAACACACTCTAATACTGAATACAACATATACAAGTAAAGCACAATTATCATTTTAAAATGTGTTTAAAATCTCAAATATTACTGCATCAGGTGAATTATCATAAGTTTACTATTCCAAGGTAGGAATAGTTCTTCTAAAATGGCACAAAGGCTGTAAATGCAAATTATTCAAATTTACAAAGACAAATGTTGACAAACTTCTTTCTATTATGTGTAGTGTTGAGGAGTTAAAGAGAGACGGCCCAGTGCTCCAGCTGTTTATGAGCACATATTACTGCCCAGTGTACAAATAGCTGCCTCTTTGACGTCCAACTTGGTGTCAAACTGCTCTCAACAAAATGAAAAAAGAGTGCAAGCAAACTTGTGTTTCGATGTCCTGTACAAGGGAAATAGAAGACAAAACCAGTGTTTTTAAAATCACTGGTAGTCAAAGATAAATTTAAAGGAATAGTGCATCCAAACAAATCTATTTCTGACATCTTTGCTTCAGTCCCCTCAAACTTAACAGGCATGAAGAACTTCTGTTCTTAGCCACAGGGTCCATGTGTTCTTACGTGTCTATTATAGTCAAATATTTGCTTCTTGGTCACCTAGTTTCAAAGCCATAGCATTTCCAAGCACTCCAGGGTAAAAAAAAAAAAAAAAAAACGCACCTTAAGTTTTGCTTGTGAGGTGCACAGCCTTCTTTGGTGAGCAGACCATTTTCAGACAAACTGGCACAAGGCAACAACAGAAAACCTCACAACTTGATATTCTCAATGTCATAAAAACTTCACTTGTCTTGACGCTGTAATAAGTGTGATTAGATGACAACATTTTCCTCTTTGGCTGAACTATACCTATAATGCAGACTGTTCTTTGATAGCATAATTTGCTCCCCAAAAAGATGGGACAAAAAACAAACAAAAACTAAATGTTTGTCTTTGTAAATTTGGTTGCAACACGGGTTGAATGAGTCGACAACATGAGCATCTCTGCACTTCAGAGAACCGCTGTGCTTTTTCTCATCCTTACCTCAGTCTGTTCACCTTTCTGCCCTCAAACATGGAAGCCCTGATAAGAGTCGCTTTTGATCCAGATGGTTTGAAACTGAACAGAAATACGTACATACATACAAAATAAAATACAAAATAGGAAAAAAGAAAAGATTTAGAAATGCAGGGGGTTTAATCTTTCCAAAGTCCGCCAGTCTGTTCTTGATAAACCTCGATTACGTCCTCGTCCTCCATCCCCAGCTAACAAATAGCAGAGGAGAGAAATGTTTACTAACAATATAGTCAAAAGAGTCAAAACACAACATTTTCTTTCTTGTTCTAATAGAATATTCTTTTATATTTATTTCTAAAACTTTGACAAAGCCTCGACTTGTAATTTTTCCCTGTATTTGTATAACAGTTGTTTTACTTGCATCAAATTACATCTGCAGAATCATCAGTATCATTGCATTTTTTGTTAATATTGGAACATTTAACATTTATTTATATTTCAGTTATGTGCCAATTAATTGTTCCAGATCTGCAGACCAAAAGCCCTTTGTTCAAAAAGCTAAATTAAGGTGTAAAATTCAGAGCGTTTGCAAAGTGTGTGAGCGTTGTAAGCTACAACTGCAACAGTCAATTAAAAATGTATTTTATCGTCCAGAAAGCCATTTTATGTTGTTTCATGTGCAAATGAAGCAGCATTTGTTCATTGATTTGCTTTGCTGCATTTGTGTTTCTACTGAATGTGTGTTGTTTTTATTATTTTAAATGTAAAGCAGAATTCTCAGCACTTGATCATAAAATATTGCGTAATCACCTCTACAGACAGAATTGTAGTTTTAAGGAACCTTGGAATAATTTTTTTTTTTTTTAAAAAAAGGGGGGTAAGTGTATAAATGACAAACTTGTGTGTCTTTAAAGAAACTCATGACACTTTTGATCGAAAGAAATTTCAGCAAAAGGACAAAAGGTTGCTCAAGACATGAAGTTTACCTCTTTCGGAGTTTGGTTGTCTGCGATTCTCTGTCCTTCAAACAGAAACCTTAGCGTGCTTGCTGGAACACCCTGTGAGAACACAACACACACTCGTCTGAAATAATGGCCTCTGGTGCTGTTGGACATTTCAAAAAATGTTTTGCCTGTAAATCCCCGGACACTACCCACAGTGCTTAGTTTATAGCCGGGAATCAAACCTATGTGATTCAGTAAAAAGGATGTCTGATGGTAAGTTTGCTCTTTCCTCTGACCTGTCTCTGGCTGTAAGACTCCTTCAGTTTCTTCAAATGTGTTGTCATTTTAACCTTAAAGTGGATTTCGCTGCTGTCCTGTGGGCAGAAAGAGAAAGTGATGATGAGACGCAGCAGAAACGCCGGCACGGTTCAAGAAGGTGGCAGCTTTTTTGTGGATTACAAAATAAGATCATTACTGTAAGAAGTTAAAGGAAAGCAACAACAAGCAAGCAGTATGTGATTAAAACCAAATCACTTAGTGGCAATTATACATTTTAAAAAATACACCTCAGATAATATTTAAAAGATTGTGGAAACATTGTATATCTTTCTCCAAAGCAAAACATGTAGCAAATGAACATCATATAGTATGTTGTTTCTACAATTTTAGTCAAAAATCATTTTCTGTTGTGTGGGTTAGGCTGGCCTCCTGATTCATTTCAGTTTTAATTTAGAAAGTCCCAGATCAATTTGGTTCCTGAAGATTGAATTAAACCCAACAAATACAAATACTGGATATACATATCTTCATCTGAATGTATTCTGGAAACACAACTCTATTTTAATTGCACAAAGTAAGCAACTATCACATATAACTTTTTTGAGTGAATTTGTACATATGTTTTAAGACCTCGAGCTCAGCGGTCCAGACTGAACTTCGTACAACTGTAGCATTTGTAAATAAGTAACCACAGCCACAGTAAAAGCTATCCATCGTCCCTGCATTCATACACACCTGACCAATCACTTTTAATTTGATGTACTCTCCATCCTTCTTGTCCCCCCCGTCTTGGCTGGATGGTTTTGTCTCCTAAAAACATCAACAACAAATAAACAAAAAACTTCAGCAGCAGAAAACATGTAAACGCCACACACATAACAAACAGGCCCGATGGCTTAATTTCGCTTATACAACACTGATAATCACATATGTGTAGGTTTTGGTTTCACAATCCTGGTATCGCTTCGTGTTTTAGCTGGACTCTAAAACAGAGGCTATAACCAAAGCTAGCTGCAAAGCTAAACAGCTATATAAGCAGAGAGCTATGGGCCTGAAGCTACACGAGCTAACAGTTAGCATGAGAAATAGCCAGATACGAGGTAGCAGCCACAAAAACAGTTAAGTGTCTCTTTTTCAATTTCGTATAAACAATAAAGACTATTTAAAGTGTATATCTTACCGTATCTGACATGTTTTCCTCTGTTTGTGGTGTTAAAAGATATTGACAATAGATGTAGCTAGCGTTAGCTTTTAATCGCAGCTCTAGCTGGATGTTGTGAGAATTCTACATCAACCGGATGTGATGTAGAGAATCGCTTCTTTCAAAGTAAAACATTTCTAGCATGAGGCGTTGAGGTATGTTTTGTACACAACTTTAGCCCCCACAAAATTAAAACTTGAAACAATGCATTAGTATCTAAAAAAAAAATCGACTCATGGTATTTATAAATTGGCATTATACAAATTCTACATATACAGTGAGGCTAGTAGTAGGCTTGTTAGGCTTCTAAAAACCTGCATAATATATACACAACTAATGTTTTTATTCCATGGTATGTTATTATTGATGTCAACTGTACTTTTTGTGAAAATTTTGGTCACATTTTACGCTATATAAAATTTTCAACTATTTAAAGCAAGGCATCGCAAGTTTATTTATAAAGCGCTTTACATAAAACAAGCATCGAGACAAAGTGTATTTATAAAAATACATTAAAATACAATTAAAGTCATATAAAAGGCAAGAGAATAGAAAATAAAAAACAAGCTTAAATAGAACAAGACCTGTATACATGTAAAATAGTTTGTTGAAGATGTGATGATGTATTTTGAATATAAGTACCCAAAGTTTCATATCATTGCAAATGTTATTACCATAATAGAGAATTATCCACAAATAACTTACTACTGACAAACAAACATTTACAATTTAATAGTTTGACATATGTCTAAAAAAAACATTGAAAATATAAGCCCGTTTTATTAATTTGCTTACAAGTTACAAGTTAATTCACGAGTGACAGCAGGCTGCAGTCCCTTTGGCAACATACATAGTTTCGTTGCCATAAAATGGCAATGATTGGGCACATAATGCTCATAAATTATGTCTTCTGACGAGAAAGTTTTATGGGTAAATGTTGTGATGGCGAATGCTGGAATTGTCTATGTGCTCTGTGATTGCAAATAATTTAATGCCAAATTTAAAAAACAAATGTATATATTTGACAGGTTTCAATCGTGATCCAATACATGTCTCTGACATCACAGGTTGTGTTTTTGTTGGATTCTTCCAACGAGGTTGGGGGGGGGGTTAAGATACTGTCAAGCATACTAAAATCAAAAATAACATTTCCGGTTAAGAACTGTCAAGTTAAAATACGAAATATGTAACTATGGTTTTTGCCTACGCGAAACAGTTTGTGTTTTTATTTTGTCAGCAAAATCTCTGCACTTCCGGTAACTGTTTGTTCTTACCCGTTAGCTTCACGCATCTGGGGCAACAGCGAGAGAAGCTACCGTCAACCAGGTTGTAAAGTGCAACAAAATGAAAGCCTTCGGTTAGCTTAGCTTTTTTAAATACCGCACAGACACGGACATACTGTGTTGGATAAACCGTTATCTTGTCATTTTTCTGCCTGGAAAGATCCAGCGCGCTGAACTGACAACCGTTGGGCCTCGTCGTCGTGGCCCAGCAGGACTCGAGTGAAGTTAGGAGCGGACTGCCAAACTTCTGCTTCCTCCAGCGGCTCTCCGCAGGGCCCGGGGCTCCTGTCACCGGCCCTGTGGATGTGGAAGTGAATAAGAATATAATCGACCGCCAGGTAAGACGATAAAGATACAACTGTTTTGTTCCGACCTTTAGTATGTTTGAAATTTAGATTGTGTACGGTCGTGCAGTGCGGGAGAGCCTTGAATAGCTATGCGGCTAGTTTACTTTAGCATTAGCTTAGCTTTGACAACTTCCCTGGCCTGACAGCTAGCTGTACAAGGAACTCTCGGCTAGCATTAGCTTATCCTTTTAGCTAACATTAGATATGTGTCGCTATTGTGTGTTATGATTTATATTTCAAGATGCCAAATCATGTATTAAGCATATTTTGGCGTAGCTCGTAATGGCAAATTGGCTAGCAACAGTTGTTAGTCAATGTTAGCACGCGGGGCTACTCAGCTAACGCTAGCAAGTTGATTTAAAGCTAATTATCTACCACAGGAGGCCATAATAGCGGCAGTGTTGTTTGTATCAACTTTGCTTGGACCAGTGGTATTAGCTCACTAGCTAGCCAGCTAGCCACATTGGTTTGCAAAGGACGTTATTTGTTGAGAAAATGTCAAGTGCTAAGCAAATGTTGTTGTCACAGCCCACTCTCATCAACGTGATGGAATTGTCAGATTGTGTCACTTGCAGACAGTAATACATCAGTGGTGGTCATAGACTCATCAGCAATATCAAATCATGTCCTGATTAGCAGAGGCCATCTTGACTGTTCAGACTTTAATTTCCAGACTGTACTCAACCTCTTCAGACTGATACAGAGCCTCTGGCTGTAGTGTGGCATGGTAACATCTAATAACACTCAAATATTGTGACAACTAGTGATGATTGAGCAGCATAAATGCTGGGGGATATATGAATTGATAACAGTCTTACAGTAATTGCTGAAACAAATGGTTACGTTTATTATCAATCAATGTATTGTTTTTTATTATGCATCAATGTTCATGCTACTACTATACTTTTTCTGCCCCAACTACACTTCAGAGGGAATGATTGTACTTTAACTTTATTTACATATTTATCTGACAGCTATAGTTACTCGTTACTTTCCAGATTAAGATTTTACCTGCAAAACATGATCAGATTATGATATATGATACATTTTTATAAATTTTAACTTCTACTTTTACATTATAATAATGACATTTACCAGTTTTCCATCACTGATGTGAATAAAATCTTCTGTCACATGTTATTTAATTGTATGTCGCAATATTGGTGTATATCCTCAGCTTGTCACTTTATTAGGCAGTTAGAATTGATACTTTAACCTTATTTATATAAATGGGCTGGACAAAATATTAGAAAACATATATATAAGAGAAGTCTCAATATAACGCAATACCATTCACTCAAACAGCACCATGAACTTCAGCCTCCAAAGTGACCATAAATTTGAATCAGCACATGTCTAAAACAGTTTCCACAAAAACTGAACATTGTAACCCTCAGTGAGATAGGATTTATTGCAAGTCAGTTTATCAGACTTATTTTTAGATACATGGATCTCATAAACGGGCAACTGATAAAATACATTTTCTGGAAAATCAACTGAGAAACTGCTAATGGAAAAAATATCCAGAAAATGAGTGCCTATTTTTGTCTCTTTTAGCAAATTAAATGCCTGACAAATCAATCATGCTCACTTAATTTCAACATTAAAGGAGAGCTCATGTGGTCTAAATAGTATGGCAAAATATCTCACAATTAATAATTCATATTTCTTCACTGTGTAGATCATATCCCCCCCAACTATGTAGGAAAATCAAAATGGTTACCATGTAATTACCATGTGATTTTGTGATAAGCAGTTCTGCTTTATATGTTAACATAATTCATTTAATTCTGAGCAATAAATGACTAAATCAGATTTCTTTAAAAATGAATTGAACAGTTACAGTTTGACGTGCCACTGTTATGCAAGTCAATGTAATGAACACCAATCATACAACTTTAATCTAAATTCCCTCCTACTTTCCTCCTACTTAAACAGTATTGGAACAATGTTTTGCAGCTATTGTGAATGTTCCATATTACCGAGCCCTGTGTAGTAGAGAATCACTGTTTACAGATCTGCTGATCTGTCTGCACCTTCAGGCTCGAGCTTGTGTCACGATCAGCTGCATGCCAGGGTTTATGTTGTCCTTTTGCTGTTGCAGGAGAAAGGAATCCCTTTGATGGGAGAATCCTCTTTCCTGGCCTCCTGGGTCAATCGCCGTGCCATGATGATGGGTATGTGTGTGTGTTTTAAGATAGTGTAACTGTTTGGCAGTCAGCCAGCTTCGTTTTTTGTCAAAAGGAATGTTTTTTTCTCCAAACAATGGATTCTTTGACATCTTTGCCTCAACCCTTGTGTTATGTACTTCGATTTAAGTGGCAAATGACATGTTACGACTGCAGGTCTGGAAAGATATTAAAAGTAATTTAAAAGTTTTTTTTTTTTGTTTTAAATGTTTACAATGTGCAAGAGTACAGCAGAAAATATTGTGCAGTCCTACTAACGCGAAGACAACGACATATGTTATTGTGAAGAATAATTTCGATACTCGATCTTAATCAAATTCATCCAATAAATTAAGACTCACAAACCATATTTATGTAGAAATAAAACAATTCTAAATAATTATGCTCCTGTTAAATAAATTGTAATTGCGATTCAGTTTTATGTATTTGGCCTTTTTTAGGTAAAAAAAAAAAAATGTTTTATGTTAAATAAACTGAAACCTTGTTGTCACTCAGATGAGCAGGAGGCGCTGAACTCGATCATGCAGGACTTGGCCGAACTGCACCGCTCTAGCCGTCCTGCCATGTTTCTATCGGACCTGGGTAAACCCAAAGCCTCCTCGCCCAAGAACCAGGTAACCACTTCGTTAGAAATAAACACAATGCTCAGTAGGAATGTTAGTCAAAGAACATAAAGTGACAGTGAAGCCACAATTTAGTGACAAAAAGCTTCTTATCTCCAACAAAATTACAGTTCAGACTCATTCATTAAATATTTTAGTTTGATTACAGTATACTGATTATTCTTGCCTGGTGTTAAGCTGCTATTAGTCAAACTCAACACTTTCTGCACATGTGTCACAGTAAAGGCTTTTAATGTTGAAGTGACACAGTGTTGCAGCAGTAAGTTAATTAAAGGGACCTGTTTAGGAAACAGGGATGCTTCTTAGAAAAAGATTAGACAATAATCTGTCTGTATTCTCATGTATGCATCATTCATCCGATATGAATTTAACATGACTCTCTTTCCAACAGAATGATGTCAGAGTGAAGTTCGAGTTCAAAGGGGAGAAGAGGTGAGGCTTTGAACAGCTTCACCACTTTAATGTTGTCAGTGCAGACTTGTACCCGTGCCCTCCTGACCTCTGACCTCTTCTCTGTAGGATCTTGCAGTTCCCTCGACCTGTCAAGCTGGACGACCTGAAGGCGAAAGCTAAAGTGGCTTTCGGTCAGACGATGGACCTTCACTACACCAACAATGAGGTATGAAGCCTGCACATTTTTTTTAATACTGGTATTGAATAAAAAATAAAAAAAGATATCTACACTGAAGTTGTTTTTCTTCTTGCAGTTGGTGATTCCACTGACAACTCAGGACGACCTAGACAAGGCCGTGGAGCTGCTGGATCGCAGTGTTCACATGAAGAGCCTGAAGATCCTGCTGGTGCTCCAGTTCTCCTCTCAGGTCAGCAGCTCTTAGATTCAGAGAAACACCATGAGAAAACCCTCTATATTGATTTAAATCCTAAGTTTTATACTTGACCTCGACACAATTTACAGATGCAGAGAAATGTTGACGTTCGACCAATTTTGTTATTCTTCAATATTCACCCGACAAAATGTGTTTTTATTCTGATTGACCACCCGATGATGAAGCTGTATTATATAGCTGGAGATGTTACATGATGATATCTAGCCTAGTTTCACAATAAGGACATTTGTTTTTGTTATTTTTACCAGCAAAGAGCTTCTATGTGACTTATTTAACAGCATCCCTGCAGCTTTGTTGTTCTGTGTTTCAAAGAATAGTACAAATAAAGAATAATACAGCAAGTACATTTTAACAAAACATATATGCCATTGAAAATTAGAATGCTGTGCACTTTTCTCAGTTTTTATGAGGAACTATCTTGGCACGCAAACTTAATCATGTGCAAAATAAGAAGTTAGGTCTCCTGACTTTCCTTGCTGTGTTGTAATGATTTGAAAACGGCCTGTTTTCTTTCTGTTTCTCCAGAACTCTTCATCCAATATGGACCTCTTGCCGTCCCACGAGGAGCTGGACAACACAGGATTCAGGGTCGCTGACAAGAAGAGTATGCTGGTTTTGATAGGTGAATAATATCTCATGGTCACATATTGTTTAAAATATTAGATGCACAGAGATGATGCAAACTCAAATATAGATATCAAATACAAAATTCAGGTTATGATTTTGCTACAAAATAAATGTGAAACTCCCTACTGACTATTTCACACTAGTTCATCCATTAGAAATGAAGAATAAATAGAAATATTTCTCTTAAACCAACCTCAGGCTCCCATTCGACGGACCGCAGCTCTCCTCCTCCAGGATACATTCCTGACGCGCTCCAGCAGGTGGCGAGGAACGGCTCCTTCACCAGCATCAACAGCGAGGGAGAGTTCATTCCTGAAAGCATGGACCAGGTACCACTCAAGTGTCACATTTAGTCATTTTTAGAATGGCGAGGAGCTATGATGTATGGGATGTGAAGAACGTGTGTTGTGTGGTTCTGTAAATACTATATCCTGTGTCTGGGTATGTGGACGTGTTTCAAGCTGTAAGCTTGTAGTCATGGTTGTAAAGACGTCTGAAGTCCTGCACTAGAGAGAATGTGACGAATGGATAGGATTATGGGAGTTTCTTTTTCTGAATTTCTTTCTTTTCTTCAGATGCTAGATCCGCTGTCCATGAGCAGTCCAGAAAACTCTGCATCTGGAAGTTGTCCCTCTTTAGACAGCCCACTGGACAGGTCGGGACCTCAATATTTCATTTAGACAAGATACTTCAGGGAATTCAGATGCTCAGCCTGCTGTTGTGTTTAGGGTCGATTGTTGTTTGCTTTGCAAAATGTTGTAGAATATCGCGATAACGATATTACCTGTAGTAAATAAATATTAGTGTACCCAGTTCAGCCTTTCTGCTGCCTTGAATACACATTTAAAATACAAGAAATTGCTTGTTTTTTATTGAACAAATTATACATTGACTTGAACAAGGCACAAACAAAAATGAGTTACATTTTAAAGTGCAGATTTCTATTAATACTCTCTTTCAACTTACTCTAAAAATCCTTGAGTGCAATGTCTGCGATGTTTATCGTGCAAGTTGATATTGCTACGACTATTAAAAAAAACATTATATCGTGCAGCCGTAATTGATCGTTGTAAATAAATGAAGATAAGAGTTGTTTAATATTAACATCTGCAGATCAGATTAGTTCCTAGACAAATAAAGCTCTTGCATGCATGCTAATGTGCTTTCTTGCTTTTGATGTTGTGCAGTGATTATCCAAAGTCCAGGATGCCCCGAGCACAGAGCTACCCAGACAACCACCAGGACTTTCCAGGTAAATGTTTGTGTGTGTGTGTGTGTTTGAAAGATCAAGAAACATTTTAATAGCAAATATAGTTGAAAAAATGAACTTCTGAGTCTGGACTATGTTGGCAATAAAAAACAATACTGGCCCACTAAACCCAACATACTGTCACACTGATGCTGCAATAATTCTCCGCTGCTGTAATGTTTCTGGATTCACAAGTCAAAACACTTCATCATGCAGCTGCTGGATGTCATTTCCCTTAAGTGCCTTTCATCATAAATTGAATTGTTCTGGGTTCTTCATCATCCTTCTTCCTCTCTAGAGTACGACATCCCAGTGTTTGAGAAGTCGGGGAAAGGTGGAACGTACCCTCGACGATACGGCATTCCCTTCGGCCTTCAAGATTACAGTGATGGTGGGTATTCTTTTCTTAATAACGCCAAACATACCTTTTATAAATCAGATATAAATACCATTGTTCCTTTCTGCTACTGCTGCATGATTCGGACTACATTCATATTCCTGATTGTCCATGCTTCTGCTGCTCGGCAGGGAGGAAGACCTTTCCTCGTGCACGGCGAACGCAAGTTCATGGCTTCCGCTCGCCGGTTAGCTTCAGCCCAACTGAGCAGTCACCTAGCACCAGCAGTGGCAGCAGTGTCTTTACTCCCGACCTAGAAGAGGCCCAGGGGCCCGCCAGGAGGCCGCGGAGGGGCAGCGACATTGAACCCAACCTCAACCCTACAGCTCCAACCCTGTCTGTAATGGACATCAGCCCACCAAGTCGCTGTGAGTTGCATGTTGATTTGTACAACTTCCTACAGCGTCTCAGCTGTTTCTTTCCTTCAGTGGTTTTACTGTATCGGATGTTTTTATGTGTCCAGCTCCACGCGCCCCAACAAACTGGCGGCTCGGAAAGCTCCTGGGACAGGGGGCGTTCGGGCGTGTTTTTCTCTGTTATGATGCTGATACTGGACGGGAACTGGCAGTCAAACAGGTCCAGTTTGACCCGGAGAGTCCGGAGACCAGCAAGGTGAGAGTCTGATATGTAGGAATGTTTGTTATCAAATAATGTGCTTGTATGATAAGTTTAAAAAAAACAACAACAATTCAACAGTAAAAGATGACATTTTGTGATTTTTGGTCATTTAGGAGGTGAACGCGCTCGAGTGTGAAATCCAGCTCCTGAAGAATTTGTGCCATGAACGGATCGTCCAGTACTACGGCTGTCTGCGAGACACAATGGAGCGAACGCTTTCCATCTTCATGGAGTACATGCCTGGCGTAAGTGCTCCTTTTACCTAAGTTAAATTAGGATTTAATATGGCAAAAAAACATTAAAATAATTAGACTATACCACCTGCTTAGTGCATTGTTGCTCACTTGTTTTCCCAAGGTAGTCGTTTAAAAAGTTGTCTGGTTCTGTGTAGTTCACTGGGTAGAGGGGTCATAGAGCATGTATTGAAGCTGGAGAAGGACACAAGTTTCTTTAAAGTTCTTAAATTTAATGTTTGAGAGTGATATACAATATTTGTTTTGTACACACGTGTATAACTAAACGTTTTGACATACTTTTCTGTCGTTTTGTGGCCTTAAGGGCTCCATTAAGGACCAGCTGAAGTCGTACGGAGCGCTGACGGAAAACGTCACTCGCCGCTACACCCGGCAGATCCTGGAGGGGGTTTCCTACCTGCACAGCAACATGATTGTCCACAGAGACATCAAAGGTAAAGTGGACTAATCATTTACTTAGCTGCTGCTGGGTTTTGGAGTATCTCAAAATTCCTGAAGCAATTACCCAGCTGACGGTTAGAAAATGAAGGAACAAAGTTCAAGCATGCTGCACATCATTTTCCAAGATAAAGGTGTGAAGATGCATATACAGGGTGATGCAGCTGGGTGACTCCTTGTTTGTTCAGGGGCCAACATCCTGCGTGACTCGGTTGGTAACGTGAAGCTGGGAGACTTCGGGGCCAGTCGGCGGCTGCAGACCATCTGTCTGTCAGGAACAGGCATCATGTCTGTGACCGGCACCCCCTACTGGATGAGTCCAGAAGTGATCAGTGGCGAGGGCTACGGCAGGAAGGCGGACATTTGGTGAGACCACAAGTCCTGACCTTTTGATATTTCACCTGATGGATTTTTTTGCTGGGTGAAATAGTTCCTATGCTCCTTTATTCTGGGAAGTTAATGTAATGTTTCATTAACGTGTCTTAAGACTTAAAAAGTCCTCCTCCTTAGGAGTTCTCTTAAGGGCTAAGATGCTTCGTGAATAGCTTTTATCTTTTTACAGGATCTAGTCTTAACTGTAGGAGAAAATGTTCTTAGAATATTTGTACGATGAAGCTTTATCTGTCAAAAACAGATGTGTCCACTTGTTCTGATTTCAACACTTGTTCTTTCGCGCTCAGGAGTGTTGGCTGCACTGTAGTGGAGATGCTGACACAGCGCCCCCCGTGGGCAGAGTTTGAGGCCATGGCAGCCATCTTTAAGATTGCCACCCAGCCCACCAACCCTGTGCTGCCTGCCCACGTGTCGGACCACTGCAGAGAGTTCCTCAAACGGATCTTTGTAGAGACTAAGCAGCGGCCGTCTGCTGATGAGCTACTGAGGCACATCTTTGTACATTAGCCCCTGAACCTTTAACCCCCCCGCCTGCCTGCCGAACTGCCAGATACGGCCTTACGTGATGGGGTGTCCCTGCCTCTGACCCCGCCCCCTCCACCTCCACGCTGAAACCTTATTGGACCAGGAGGAACTGGCTGGAAGACGGTGGGGTGTGTTGACGGGTGGGGGGGGAGCGCGTACCTGCTCCTTCTGTCTCTGTTTGTATGAGATCGCCATAGAGGACATGAATTTTTATTTTATTTTTCTCCGCAAGTTGCACCTTAATTTCTCAAACAAGGAGGGGTGGAGCACTTCCTCCTGAAGCGATGAGAAACGACTCTTTGAAAACGTCTCCTTTTTTATGTTTGTACGGTTTCTCTCTTCAAACGTTTTGGAGTGGGACAGTGTCGGTGTTGTGGACCTACAGGAGGCGACGCCTGACTCTCGAGTGGCCCTGCCCCCCCCATCTCGCTGACCCCAGAATGTAGTCTCCTGCCAAAACCCAGAGCGATGGTGATGACCTGGGCCCGCTGCTATAGACGAAACTAAACCCCAGATGCAGAGAACTCTCCCCGAAAACAGTTTCCACTCACCTGCCCTCATCCCTCGTCCTTTTCCTCTCGCTTTCTGATCTCTGACGAAATGTTTTGTCTCTCTGCTTTACTGTCTGTGTACTACCATGCCTCCTCTTCCTCCTTCATCTTCGTTCTTCGCCGTGTGCCTTTTCTGTTTTTTAAACGTAGTGTAGGAGTGATTCTTGAGTTCATGGATAATCTCTGTTGCTCTTCGCCGCAAAGGTTTCTCAGCGTTTGCTTTGCCTCCCGGATGAACTGCCTTCGCACCGTTAGCCCAAATCCAGCTGATCTCAGTTCAGCCGTAATGTCCGTTTCTGCCTTTTCTGTAACGGAGACTCCCGGTGTTCAGCAGGGAGCGTCCTGATCCCACCTGCTCCACCTGCTCCACCTGCCTGCTCTGGCTGGTAACCAAATATCCTTCAGACTTTCTGTTTGAGAAACGTGCCGTGCTGGGCTAATAGTGAAATGTAGCGGGTGCATTTTGGTACCAGCGGATTGGTATTCCTGCTTTGGTCTTTAGAGACGGCAACAGTGATTTGCTCTTCAAACAGTCCCTCCTCTCTGCTTCTCAAAGTATTCACTGATCAGATTGGTCGAGCACTTGTCATGGCAGATCAGCGCTAATGTCGTTTTTAGCGGCTCAAATTGTGGAAATGTTATACAAATTATTATTTAATTTCAATCACTGGATATAAACTGAACTGAAGGCATTGCATTGACTTTTGTAGCTGTTAAAATATGTTAATCTAATATAATTCTTCAAAAACCATTTAAGAACATAAGTTAAATAAAAATGCAATAGATTCAGAAATCATTCAAGTCATTTTTAAAACAAAAAACAAGTTCCAGCATTTCAAATGTGAATATTTACGGTTTATTTCTTTTATGTATGAAGGTAAATTGAATATCTTCTGGATTTTGGACAATTGGTCAAGAAAAACACAAACTGTGCAGTTTTCACTGTTTCTAAGTGTTTGCTTCACCAAAGAATCCTGAAAGCGACCGCGAGTGGCCGCTCGCATATCCACTGAATTATTATTCCATCAGGAAACGTCTGTTTCACAGAAAGCGAATCTGACGGTTGGTTCTCGAACACAATTCAGTTGTTACCGGACTTTGATATTCTGCCATGTCGCACCAGTTGATTACTTGAAGCAGGAGAGAGGCGCGTTTGTCGACTTGCTGCGAGGCAAGAAGCTCACAGCTGATTGGCCGGAGGTCTGGCTGTATGACGCTGTTGTCAGTTTTATTTCAAACTAAGAGAAAAGGTAGTGCGATTAGCCCGGACATTTCTATCCGTCTCATAAGCTGCTTATCATTTACTGTAGGTACATGTACAGGTAACACGTCTTCATTTGCTCCACTGCTGCAATCGGTACCTTTTTTTTTATTTTTTTTTCCCGCTGTGCCATATCGGAGCGCTCCTGTTGTCAGATGTCTTGTTTTCTGCTTTTCAGCCGCGCACACACTCCTACAGATAAGACTCACACTTGAAAACGTTTACAGGATCTCACAGCTTCGTTTCCTTTACAACAACAGCGCTGCAGTCACTGTTGTTGCCAAATCAGATGTTAACTCGTCACTTTAGCCAAACCACACACACTCTGTTCAACACGCGTTGGCTCTCCTTGTGGTTTTCCTTCGGGGCCGAGCTTCCATAACGTCTGTCGGTTAAATATATGACTTGCTGTTGGCACTGGCTCCATAACTATGCACCAGTAGGATAAACTCACTGCAGACAGCGGACAGCAGGATTAAGTTTGTACAACCAGTCCTGGTCTTTTTGGGCAGCTCTGTCAGCAACTGTGGCTCCAAAGCAGAACGCCTACATGCACACGAATGACTCCATTTAATGTGACTCAAGCTGTGCTCTTCAACATGGTCAAATACCTTCTAATAACACCTCATGTTGCTCAGCTATTTGGTCGTTTTGGCTTGTAAAATGCCTTTTTAATATTTATTTTGGCTGCAGAAACCTAAATAATGTATTCACAAAACCAACTTTGCAGAGAAGTAATGATCATTTAGATGTTATGATGTTAATCTGACGGAATAATGCGAGTGTTGGTGTGTGTGTAAGTGTCTGCTGCAGCTGCACGTCTCATGACGTAATAGTTTTAAACACCGTCTCTAAAGGTAGGTTAAGTAAAATCAGGAGTTTCTGCTTAATAAAGGTGCAATCAGTATTTTATCACCGACGCAAACAAACTCCAATATGTCAGCACAGATTGGTTTCGCTGGAAACTCCCAGACCCCTGAACTACCCACCGTGCACTCTGCACAGTTCACATTCTGTAAAACATCTGGAGAACTCGCTGCTGAAGCTCAAATTATAGTTTACACATCTGCATAGTAGCACAAGTTCATGTGATGTGTATTGAGTTTGTTTCTGTTGATTCTTATTCAAACCAGCTCATGTGATTGGTTTACTACTGGAGCGTAAAGTGTATGGTACTTTTATTTCTATAATAATTTCCTGGGAAGAACTATGTAGTTTGGTACGATAATTAAAAATAATCTCAGTTGGTGCATTTTGCAGCAGATCTAATCTATCAAGGAAATTCCTATTATACCCATAATGAGTCCCAGGAAACTAGGAAATGATTGATAAATTATGTTTATTTCCTATTCAAGTGAATTCTGTGTTTGTTGTAGTTCCCTGCAGCAGCCATGTTTTACTGATTGCACCTTTTTTTAAAAGCAGGAGGAAAACAGCTCTGAGCCTTTACTGATTGGTGAAGGTCTGTTAGTAAATGACGTTTCCTCGTGTCGACCTCCAGAGCTTTTCTAAACGTTAAGTCTGTGATCAGCCGATGAATCCTCACAGATCCTAGAGACTGAAACTCCTTCACTCATTTTATGCATTTTCAAAACGGTACATGTCCAAACGAAGCTACAGACGAGGAAAATTCTTGATTTTGCAAACATTAGTGGTTGTATTGAGTTTGAGGCGGCTTACAGTAAACTGTCTGTTGTAAAGGCCGCCAGCACTGGTAAACCTTGATACGCACTTCCATTATGCACTATCTTTGATTCACTGATGCTTTTTCACGATTCCTTGTCGGCTGTTGCTCGCGCAGCTCCGTTCAGCAACTTTTTCTTTGCACATTTTAAAGAATATTTTTTATTTGTGTGTGTGTGTGTTTGTCTGTGTCTGTGTGTGTGTGTTTGCGCGTGTGTGTGTGTGTGTGTGTGTGTGTGTGTGTGTGTGTGTGTGTGTGTGTGTGTGTGTGTGTGTGTGTGTGTGTGTGTGTGTGTGTGTGTGTGTGTGTGTGTGTGTGTGTGTGTGTGTGTGTGTGTGTGTAAAAACACGCAATACATGAATGTAATGTCTTTTTTGTTTAACCGTCAGATGGCCTCGTTCACCACTGTGGATTAACTCCTCGGTACCAGTATTTGTCACCTGCAAACGCCAAGATACACCTGTAGTTCTCTTTAGTGTCTAAAGCCACTGCTACCACTCCTGTGTGTGTGTGTGTGTGTGTGTGTGTGTGTGTGTGTGTGTGTGTGT
>CALSBV010012135.1:0-25646 GCA_943590825.1 Bovichtus diacanthus
TGTCCCAGGAGGTGGAGGGGGTCGACCGCCCCGTACTGTACATTAGCCGGAAGCTGGCTCAGCGGGAGGTGAACTACAGTACGGTGGAAAAAGAGTGCCTCGCCATACGGTGGGCGGTCGGCGCCCTGCGTTATTATCTCCTGGGACGCTCTTTCACCCTCTGGTCGGACCATGCCCTGCTCCAGTGGCTCCACCGCATGAAGGATGCCAATGCCCGGATCACTCGTTGGTATCTGGCGTTACAGCCGTTTAACTTCAAGGTGATCCACAGGCCGGGTAATCAGATGGTTGTGGCTGACTTTCTCTCGCGTTCGGTGGAGGGGGGGAGTCAGCTTGCGGCCGGTGGGCTCCCGGCCTGATTCGGGCGGTGGGGGTATGTGGCAGTGGGGTGTGGAGGCTGGGTTGGCTGCTGGGGAGGAGATGGGAGTGGCTCAGCTGGAGGCCAGGCAGCTGGATGGAATCAGGTAATCAGTCGCACAATAAAAGCATGCCGATGACCTGGTTCTGTCTTGCAGTAGACTGGGTTCATGGTGGAGAGACTGAGCCGAAGGCAGAGACCGAGACCGAGACCGAGCCGCCTCTAATAAACTGTTTCACGCTCATAAAGAACGCTCCCTGGTCTAATTTCTCCATCTGCAGTTTCCCTGTGTGAGCGAATCTGCTCACAATCATTACTATTTTGTTCCAGTGTAGCCAAATCAGTTCTAACTTGCCCTACTGTGCGGTAAGGTGCCTCGGCGGGTACACAATGTGTGAGGTGGTGCCAATTAGCTCCTGTTTTTCCTTTTACCCTGAGTGCGTGTGAAGTGCATTCTACAACTTCCCACGGTCCAGTCCACCTAGGTTCAGACCACTTTCGTTTGTGGACTTTTACATTTACCCAATCATCGAGTCCAACAGGATTGTCAGGTGTCTCCTCTGGTGTTTCCTCTGCTGTCTGGACCTGTGTAGACAAAACTTGGATGATATTAGTCAAAGCTTTGATATAATCATCCGCTTCTATCTGCCATATGTCCAATACAGGTCCATGCCCTCCTTCTCTAGAAGGTCCTGGCATTGGTTGTCCGGTTAATAACTCATGAGATAGGTGAGTCTTGCTACTCTGTGAGGATCTCACAGAGATGAGCGCCAAAGGTACGGCATCTACCCACTTCATCTTAGTACCAAAACATGCTTTAGCAATCTTGTCTGGTTTGCTCTTTCGACTAAGCCCTGAGAGGCTGGAAGATATACGGATCCGAACTTATGTGTTATGCCAAAAAATTATTCTACTTCAGCCAGCCTCTTGCTGGTAGAATGTGATCCATTGTCTGATCTTATGCATCTTGGGACTCCATACCTTGGTATGAGTTAATTCTGTAACCACTTTGACTGTTTTTGATGTGATGTTTTTGCATCTTGCTTTCTGCAGGGGATTGCCTCTACCCATTTGGTGAACCGATTGATTTGTCTGCCGCATAATTTCCTCTGGATATGGCATTATCCAATGTCTGGTGTCCTTTACATTTCATGACTGCTGTTTGTGATGGCAACAGTGCAGCTTTTAGCAGAGCTTTGAGTGGTTCAGCATGTTTTACTGGTGTTTTGGCGGAGGTTAGGAAACTTCTTCTGATCCATTGTGGTCCGTCCACATGCACTGCTCCATGTGCATATGCTGAGTCTGTGTAAATGTTAGCTCTTTTCCCTTTGGCATGCTCCAAAGCTTTGGTAAGAGCTATTTCTTCAGCCAGTTGAGCTGAGGCAGCTTGAGGGATGATTTCAGCTTTTATGATCCATGTGTGTTCTCCTTCTTATTGGATTACTGCATAGGAGGCCACATTTCCTGGATTACTGCATAGGAGGCCACATTTCCTTTGTCTCCCTTATAGCAACAGCCGTCACTATATAAAGCCATGTCAGGGTGAGTTAGGGGGTCTGCTTCTAGACTTCTTGTCTTATTTTCAGGTCCTTTTGGGATACAAACTCTGTCATGGGGTATGTGTTTGTCTGAGTTCAGTCCTTTGGCCACGTTTGTTAAACCTACTTCATAGGTTATGTGTGGTTTGGTTAGGCTGCTCTCGATTTGAATTTTTCTGATTGGGGAAAATGTGAATGCTTGTGAATTTAGAAATGCCACCACTCCATGTATGGTGTTTACTCTTAGTGGATGGCACATTACTACTTGTGCGTTTTTTTCAATTGTTTTAGCGAGTGCAGCTAGATGTCTTGCGCACCCTGTTTGTCCTTTTTCTACATTGTCTAGCTTGGAGCTGTGGTACATGTCTCTCTCCCCCTTTTTTCTGAAACAGGACTCCATTCACCACCCCTCCTGATTCAGAAACATCCAGGAAAAAGTATTGTAGTCTGGGGTGGATAGATGGGTGGCTTGTTTTGTTTGAGTGAAACCTTCTTCAGCCAATATTTGCCAAGTTTCTGTTTCCTGCTTCCGCAATGATGTCTCTCAGTGGTTGTGTCAAATCCACATAATCAGGTATGTGGGTTCTGCTATATCCCGTTAGTCCTAGGAATGCAAGCATCTGTTGGACTGTATTGGATTTTGGTTGAGAGACAATGGATGATCTTTGTGCTTGCATTAGAGTAAGGCTGTTTGACGCAATCATTCTTCCCAGGAACGTAACTGTTTTTCTTGCGATCTGCGTTTTCTCTCTTTTTACTTTGTATCCTGCTTTGGCCAATAGGAGTAGTAGTTGTTTTGTGGCGTCTAGACACGTTGTAGCATCAGGTTCAGCCAGGAGCAGATCATCCATATATTGTATTAGGGTTACTCCATCTGGCAGCTTCAATGTACTCAGGTCTTCTTCAGGGCTTGGTTGAATATCCCAGGACTGTCTTTATGTCCTTGTGGCATGCGATTGTAGGTATATATTTGTCCTTGGTAGGTAAAAGCAAATATGTCTTGAACTTTTGGGTCTAGTGGTAAACAGAAAAATGCATTAGCCAAGTCTATCACTGTGAAATACTTTTGGCTTGGATTCAGATTCTGTAGTGCCACATATGGGTCTGGTACTGGGATGTTAAGAGTTTTGGTGGCATTGTTTATTTCTCGTAGATCATGAACCATTCTCCATCCTTTGTTCCCAGCCTTTGGTATTGGTAGAATGGGCGTGTTCCAATTTGAAGAGGTAGGTCTGATCACTCCTGCTTGTAATAATCATTTGATCGTGTCTCCAATTCCTTCCACTTGCTCTTGCTTGAGTTTGTATTGAGGACAGCAGCATGTTTTTTGTTTATCTTTCAGTTCCACGGTGACTTTGTGAGATACTAGGCCGACATCATAGTCTCCGGTAGTCCATAGATGCGTGGGCAGCTGTGAAAGCATGTTTTCCATGATCTCTGTCTAGTTCTTGTTTTTCCAGGAGTCCTTTTTCCTGACAATTTTCCACATCTTTTGGTCTGCTGATTGCCAGAGTAAGGGTGACTCAGTAGGCAGCCATTCTGAGCTCAGTGCGTTCTTAATCATTGGTCCCAATGATCTGGATTCCCTGCTGCTACACCTTGTGGACCCACGTAGATGTCTGTCACAGTTATCTCTTCCATCATTCCTTCCTTGTCATTTAACCAAGCATCTTGGTGTTCTTCGTCTAGGTGCCTTAGGTAGTTATATGTACAGTGTAGGGAGTCGTGAGGGGGCCTGTAGGTATTTGTTCTGGGAACTGGATGATCAGTCCGTCACATGTACATAGTATTCTAGCTCCGGTTTTAATGAGCAGGTCTCTTCCCATAAGGTTGATGGGGCATTTGGGGGCATAAAGGAATGGGTGTTGCAGGAGCTGTTTTCCAACCCTTGTGACCAATGGCACTGTATATCATTGTTCTTCAGTTTTTCCCAAGTATCCAACTGTTTGAAGGGTATTAGTAGAGAGTGGAGGTTGTTTTCCTTTCAATGAGGTTAAACAGGAAGCAGTAGCTCCTGTGTCGACCATCATTTCCACCTTTTCTCCTTTGATCTCGCAGGTGATCATTGGTTAGTTTTGAGCTGGAGTTACATCACCTGTTGTTGGATTCTCTGGGCATCCTCATTGCTGTGTGTCCTCCCAAGGAGCCTGATTCTCCCAGGCTGACTTTGGTACATGTTTGGCACTCCTCCTCCTCTTCCTTGTCCAAAAGGTCCTCCTCTTCCTCTTCGCTGTGGAGGGGGCCTGTAGTTTCCATATTGTTGTTGTTGTTGTCGTGGACAGTCTTTGACCCAGTGGTTGGCGTCCCCACAGTTAAAGCATCCATTGTAGGCTGGCCTGACCCGACCCCTGGATCGGTTGTTCCCCCTCCATTGTTCTTGTTATCTTGAGGGACCTGAGTTCTGGTAGGAATACATGGTTGGTGGGCCAGCCCACATGGACCAAACAGCCCAAACATGGACCAAACGGCTAGCCCACACTTCTTGTAGTTCCACGGCCACAGTGGATCAATTGTTTCTTTTCTTACTTTGCTTTTGACGCTTCACAGTCTTTTTCTGCCACTTGTATCTTTATCAGCCTTTCTGTGAGTGTCTTGAGTTTTTCTTCATTTTCAGAACTGGTTTTCTAAAATTTCAGGTCATGGTGTATCAGGTTTTCTTTCCATTCTTCATTGGGTTTTGTGTCCAGTCCCACCACTTCTTCCAGCCGATTTTGTACATGCAGTGATAGTGCTTTGACTAAGGCAATTCTCCATAACATGACCACAGCTGGTGTTGAGTCATGGTGTTCTCCTGTGCTGTTGAGTCATGGTGTTTTCCTGTGCTGTCCACCCATGCTTCTTCTCATCTTTTCAAAAAGGCGTGCATTTCTTCTTCTAGCCCTTTCTTCAAACTGGAGAATGCAATGAGACTGCGTTTTGTTTGGTAAGTGGCACGCAGGGCATTCCAATATGCGTTCCTGTTTTGGTTGAGTGGGGCATTATCCGGTTGGTTGTTGCATGCAGCCTTGAGGTCCAATTCTCTTTGATTCTTCCTTCCAGTCGAGAAATCAGTGCCCTTACGTCACCTAGGCACAGGCGGTCTTGGGCGGTATATTTCTCCAGTTCGTCAATCCATTTCTGGCCTCCTTGGGAAAGTGGCGGTAATTTTGCCACTAATGCTTCCATGTCTCATGGCTGGTATACTGTCGCTCCTCCTTGTCAGAGTGTCATTAATAGAGCTTTTCTTTCTTTGTTCACCCGGGATCTGGTTCTTTCGGTGATGGGATCACTGCTTCTTATCATTACTTTTCCACTTAATACCTGTATTTCTTCACCTTCTTCTTCTCTACCTGAGGTTTCACCTTTTTCGTATGAGATTGGTGACGCTCCTCCTTGTCTGAAGTTTCTCGTTGTTTCTTCATACTTCCTGCTGAACTTTTCGTCATCTTCCTCATCATTTTTGTTTGACTTACTTGGGCTTTGTCCGTGTCTTCCTTCCCCATCACTGTATCCAGTTCGATGTTTGAACAACATTGCAGTTCTATCTCCCTCTGCTCTGGACTTTTCCACCATGATCTCAGTTTCGTTCATCATTGAGGTGGCATTTTCCACTAATGTTTTTACATTGTTCACGAACGCTCGTATGTCTTCATTCTGGGTCATGTCTTCTAAGTCCAATACCCCTCCGTTGACCCGCATCATTGGGGCTGAGTTGGGAAAAAGGGGTTTTTCGATGATGTGTAGGAAGGGGGCGCTGTAGTGTAGTTACTTAGGTCTGGATATAGTTGCGGAGTCTTCATGGGCGGGGTAATTTCTGTGTCTTTTTCTGCAGCAGTTTTCTTTTCCTGTTGTTCGGCTGTCCACACCACACAGATTTTGCTTATTATCCCTGGGCTAATATGTTTTATATTTTAGGTGGAGTAGTAGTACTCTTGCCTTCCTCTTTTCAGCTTCTCCATTGCTTTTTTGGCCGATCCAAATTGTGAGGGTTTTCTGGCTTTTTCCCATGTTGCGTGTTGTTCTTGAAATTCTCCATTCTCATAGGACTGCTTTTCTGTGGACCACTGTTGGTCCAGGCTGATCATCTACTGGGATCAGTCCTCTGGTCTGCCATAAGTTCATTAGCTTCGCCATTTGTTCTTTTTTCTTTCACTGGGCAACAGAACCAAAACTTCTGCCACAACACCAGCTTATCCCACTGGGCCTTCCCAAAAGGTATTTTTATTACTTTTTAACGACTATTGCAACTGAGCGCTACTCGGACCTCCCTGAGGTCTTTCCCAACTTTAAAATCCGGAGCCTCCCAAAGGCCTTCTTTCATACCTTAAAAATCCAGACTACGCCGGTGCCGCACAAAGGTCTTCTTTCACTCCTTTAAAATCCGGACGGCCCCGGTGCCTAGGTCTTCTTTCACACAATCCTTTGTACTGTTTACCACATCATCATTTTATTTACTTTTACTTTATAGTTTAAACAGAATATATTTTATACTATGCAGATTTCGATGTAACAGGTTCAGCTTACCTTTTAATTGTAGGCCTTGTATGAGTGTTAGCCAGCGTGCTGCAGTCCTCCAGACGCCGTCTCCTTTTTCCAAATCACGTCAAAAAAACTGGAGCCCAGAATTCTTGGACGGTCTTTTTTTACCGCACAGCAAGTCATATTATTAGTCCGATATTTGCATGAAAAATTCTCCAAAAGACACCAACAGCACAAACACGGCGAGAGGTCAAGTTCTGTGCCTCGGATAAGCTGAGCCCGGAGTAAAACATTTTTTGTAAGGTATGATTGAGCCAAATGATGTACTTTTGTTATATGTCGTTGCTGTTATGTTTTGTGTGTTCGTTGAATCAATTGAAGTAAACCTAAATGCATTTTACAAGTAAGCTCTCAGTTGTTTTGCTTGCCTGCTAACTTTGAGTTATCGTCAAACGAGCAGCAATTTCCAATTGCACAGACACAATTTTGTGTCTTACATTTATTGTATTATTATTACATACATCTTATTACCAGTACTTTAAAATACTGACTGTATGAATAATTTCTTCTTTCTTCTAAAATATCTCTAACGTGTGTGTTTTTTTTCCCCCTTTTTTTTCTTATGGACAGAAGCAGAAAAGAAAGGGACGGCAGCTTCATCCTTGTCCTCATCACACATCTTCATCAGCGGAGTACAAAAAGAACAACAAAAAAAAGAAAAGCAACAAAACAACCCTTAAAGAAAGCAAAGAAATAAGTAATAGTCATTAAGAAATAAAGAACCGTTTAATGTAAATAATATAATAAAAACCTTTTGAATTCCATCCCACATGCCTTTTTGTTTGTGAACGTACAAAGAGGGAATAGTAAATACTTATTTACACATAAACAACAACGTGAGTAAGAAGAGGAGAAGAGTGCTAACTTCATGATCCAGCCCACACCTGCCATCTTACAGTGTGAGAAAGTGGTAAGTAAAGCCCTGGATGTTACAGTGTAATTAAAGGATAAGAAGAACAGAACAGCACATACCTTGTTGGTACTGCCTCATTTCAGTGTTTCATGTGCTTTTAATGTATTGTGTTTTTTCGTCCTTGGATGACAATACAAGCCTTCGATAGCTACCCTAGCCTACCCGTTATGATCGGGTGCAGCACTGCAGGTAATATTCAAAAGCCAGACCCATTTCAAAAGTCGCCAACTCATTATTTAAAATCACAATGAAGTATAATCGGGCTAATAAATCTACCAAAATACTTACTGTATAAGTAAATTCTCCTTTCCTCTAAAATACACTACAAGTCCCCAGTACTTACAAAATACTTACTGTCTAAGTCATTTGTTTTCATCTAAAATACCCCATAAGTAAGCAATACTTACAAAATAATTACAGTATAAACAAGTTCTCCTTTCCTCTGAAATACCATCAATCAATTCAACTCGTTAACGGTCATCCAGTGCTCCAAAAATGAAGGCAAAGCTTTTTAATGCCTCAGAATCTTTGAGACGACCTTGCAAATCAGAGTCATCTTCACATTACCGTTGACAAATGAATAAACAAATAAAAATTATAAAGAAAACAGTTTGTGTCACAAATGCAGACTTGGCATAACTGGAATGATGTCATTACAGGTGAAGTGCATGACCTCAGTGAGTAACCTGGACATGAGATATGAGTTTATACCTATGATTTTCATGGATTTGTTTGAAATTGTCTGAAATTCAGTTGGATGTGGTGCAACCCGACTCGCCAGGGAAAGGGGAAGCAAAATAAAACCGTCTGGAGTTGGTAAATTAAAATGATCTATTGTCAAGGAAGCTGCATTTAACTTAAATAGATTAACCAACAGAACTAATTAATAGAACTAAAACCTCAATACAACGAACATTTCATGCGTACATATTTTAAGATATATGTAATCAGGTTACTCAATTTATACATCAAATACTGAATTAGCCTGCATGTAATGCAACACAAAACACATTAAATGGAATTCATATACTCTAATCTGGTCAGCACCTATGAGAATGTCAATGGGTTGCGATACTTTATGTAGTACTTATACGTACCATTTTATCTTGAACAAGCTGTTTTACATTTGGAATTTCCAGTGCTGCCTGTTAGATGCCATGGAATAGAAAGGACACAGTCATATATTCATTTATGAAATATTTATATCTGAGCATGCATGCTCTTTTACACACAAGAAATACAAGGACAGTTTCAGACAGACATCGTGGAAAGTGTATTTTAATAAAAGCCGATCTTTGATTAAGCTATTCTCTCTTCACTTCTGCACAAAGAGGATATCATGTACTGGAAATTCCCCAGGATGGCTCTCTGTCACAAAGGTGGCTACCGCTGCAACACCCCGCACGTCACCAGCCTTAATTAACCAATTGGGATCGATTCTTGTGACTCCTTGTTTATGCGCTATAGATATTCACTGCAGAAGGTTGTGTGTGTGTGTGTGTGTGTGTGTGTGTGTGCAGTCGGGCTGATGGAGCGATAAAACAAATCACACTGCTCTGGGTGAATCGTTGATTAATCAGATACGGAAAACTGTGCGAGGAGGAGGACAGAGAGCACGTTGGACAGCTCCGCCAAGAGCTGTCCAACTGACCACCACGAGACGGATACGATTCTTCTCCAGGTAAGAATAAAGACGCAATCAGTTACATTCTAGTTCAAAATACTAAGGTGTTCTAATATACATGGTTTAGTGTGTTTAAGTCAGTATCAATGTCTGCAGGTCGGTGGGTGATGAGGGCGCGTCACCCCCCACTGTCGATGTGATGCAGTATAATAGGCTGTACGGACCTGAGAATGTGGACACGTGAAAGAGATAGGAGAATGCATCCACTCAGGCTGCAATTCTATAGGGGACAGAAGAGTTCCGTTTGGGTTTATGGTGTGAAAAGTAACAACACCTGTACGTTTGAGTGGGCTTAAAGAAGACCGAGCCTTTCTATTTCCATATTTCTTTGGTGCAACAACACATGAAGAGGTGCAATGGTCAAGCAGCAGAGTGCGCTCCTGCGCTGCTGCAGCAAACCAGACCAGTGTTTTGTGCTAATTACAATTTGCATATACTTTACACTACCGCTGATCACCTTACAAAGCATGCTGTTGTGTCATTTGTTTTCTGAAGCATTCATATTCTATAAATTATAACAGTACAAAAGTAGAGAATTGATAACTCATTAATCATTTATTTTTTGTAAATGTATTTGTATATTATATTTTTTTTATTAAATGTCCGCTACACATAACACCAACGTCTGAAAATAAAATGAACCAAGTCCTTGTAATGAATGTAAAAACTCTGAAGGAATCCTGATGATGTTGCTTTTGGGAATGCAGTGAAAATCAGGGCTTTATGGAGTGCATCTGGAGCAAAATGGAAGGGAGTTGGAGACAATACTGTGGTGACTCTATATACTGTATCTCTGCCTCAAGGCATGTACAGTATGCTGGGTATTAAAGTTTCACATTCCCTTTGAACATACACATATATAGTGCTACTTTTCAATTAGTCATTACAGAAGTTATCTAAAGACACCGAGCTATCCCCAGGCAGCAACCTCCAGGCCTGAAAAGTGAAATCAAATGCAGAAGTGCCTTAAACTTGCATTCTCTCTAATATGAAGCAGGTGGAGACTCCTCTGGTTGCAAAAAGAAGTCTAATTGTACAGAAGTCTATGAGAAAATAATTTTACTTCTGACTTGATTTATTACCTCAGTAAACATTTTCCTGATGAGTTTATGATCTCAAGCACTAGTTTAAAGTCTTCTTCAATACATCATGGTGTTCATTTCGTAAATTATGATCCCATTTAGAGGCAAATAAACGATAAAGCAGGGTATGCTTTAGGGTGGAGCAACCTTGTAATTGACACGGTGTCCTGTTTGGTTGTTGTCCGTGTTGGTGTTAATTTTGTCAGCTATTTTATCAATTTAGTCTTAGTTTCAGCCCTGTTTCAAATGTCCTTGTTAGTTTTTTATGTTATTTAGTCAAACTCATCCTAAGTAAAGTCAAGTTTCAGTTGACTAAAAGTTTTGGCATTTTAGTCTTATCTTAGTCACAGAAAATTGTAACTATGTTAGTCTAGTTTCAATCAATGAAAAGGTTGACAATTTAGTCTTTTTTAGTCATCAGATTATTTCGAACATATATCTATCTAGTCTAGCTAAAACCAATAATTTTGTCATTTTAGTTCACATACGATTTTATCTGATCATAACTGAAGAAAAACACAGATTAAATGATGAAGAATGCAGCTTTGCTTTGCTACACCGAGTTTTCCTGACTGTGCTGATTTAGTGATGACCCACCCAATCCATTATGAAAGCCATCTGCAAGGCCCGACATGGAAAACAATAAATAATAGCAGATGGTTTGTGGGTGGGTGTAAAAATACATCATTAATGAGGAAAAGCACTTAAACAATGGATTACAAGATTTCCTAAAGAAAATCATTGCAGGCTCTGGATGGTAATGAACCTTCTGTGTGTGTAATGTGTCACTAGAAGCCTGTCAGTCCAACGAGGGGTGAGCGGAGTGCAACAGCATGTCGGGCTGCCATCAGGCCGCTGTGGGGCCGCCGTAGTACAGCCAAGGAAGCCAGACCAGAGGCTGCGCCGTTGGCTGGCGCTGACGCAGAACTCTCTATCAGTTCCCCAGCAGCGTTCCGCCACCACTAGTCCATTAGTTAATCAGCCCGCTCAAGTTATCTCTGTGTTGGAAAAACAGAAAAAATTTTCCCTTTTTTTTTTTTTTTTTTTTTTTTTTTTTTTAAATCAGCCTACTTTACAGTAATATGTCATCAAGCTTAGCATTATAGTAGCACAATTGTCAGGAGTGAGGACTGAAACTTTTGGCAAAGTTTAAATGTTTTAAACTACATTTTAATTTGGTCTTTTTTCATCAACTATATTATTGCATGTTGATATTCAAAGGATTCAAAGGCTTTACTGTCATATACATAAAAGTTACAGCTTAGTTGTTGGCAATGGAAATCCCAGGTCCCAGGCTTCTCCAACAATGCAACATACAGTATACTTAAACATAAATAAAATAGTGCATGTTAGAGAAAATATTCTCAGCCGACACCGTCTTCAAAGTTCAAGCAAAGTCTCTTTATTATTGCAATAAGGAGCGGAGTTATCTCAAAACAGAGATACTTAAACTCTTACATGCAGGTTGTAAAGCCGCTATGCTGCTTAATGACTCGAAGAGTGGCCAACTCTTTTATACATTGTAGGTCCACCCAAAGGTCATCTTTACTAGATAAAACAGTTACTCGACACCTTAACCACAGGAAACACACATAACTCTGTTATCTAAACAAGGAATCCAGTTGTCTTGGCAATCATCAACTGGATTGCAGAGGGGTTTCCTCTCCTTTATGTCCTCCAGTTGGCTTGAGTTCATCCCCTCTTGAGCTCTCGTCCTTCCACCTCTCGTCTCCTTCAGTTGACTTTAGTTTAAACAGTATTTTTCCATCAGAAGAAAGACTCAAAATGTTGCAAGTAAAATGCAGGAATAAGAAAAACAGTTTGTTAATGGAGTGAAGGGGGTTCTTTGATGATCCGGTGTGCTTTCTTCCTACACCACTGGGTGTAGAGGTTCGCCATGGATGGCAGCTCCATCCTGGTGATGTGCAGGTGGAACTGCCATACCAGGCCATGATGCAGCCAGTCAGGATACTCTCGATGGTGCACCTGTAGAAGTTACAGAGAATCCTGGAGTCTGTCTTTGTCATGTTGTCTTTGAGATATTGTTTGTGTGGTGAGTCCAGGTCATGTCCTCACTGATGTGAAACCGAGAAACCTGAAGCGGCTGACTCTCCACCGTAGTTCCGTTGATGGTGATGGGGGCGTGTCCCCCTCTCTGCTGCTTCCTGTAATCCACAATCAGATTCTTAGTTTTCTGACGTTGAGATGGAAGTTTTTGTCCTGGCACCAAGATTTTAGGGATCTGACCTCTCTATATGCTGTCTCATGTCGAAGATTCAGGCACATAAATAAACAGCCCATGAGATCAAGGCCTACAACTGCATGCGTTTGTGTCGTCAGCAAACTTAGAGCCGCGCAGTCGTGCATGAACAGAGAGTAGAGAAGAGGGCTGAGCACGCAGCCCTGAGGGGCTCTGGTGTTGCCTGCCATCTCCCTGTGTCTTGTTTTTTTTATTTGAAATAGAGATGCGTAGAAATCAATTCCGGAAAACTTCTCGTCATGTTAACGATATTTATTCGATGATGATATGTTACGCATTACAAAAGTACACAGCTGCGGTCCGTCCTATTTCAACGTTCCACAGACCACATTTTAGTAGTTACTCTCTCTCGGATTCACAGGAAAGAGAGCGATCTATTGTGTACAACACATCTTATACCCGCCGCCTTTTGGGTATAGTCTTCTCCCGTTGGTTGGCTGGGGCCAGGTCCTATTGGCCAATTGTTGGCGCTTAGGCATATCCACGCCTCTTAGCGCTTCTCTGCTCCAATCAGATCCTCAGTCACCCTTTTAGGTCATGTACTCTTCCGCTTCACAGTTCACAAATATTGCATCTTATTTCACAGTATGTTGGCCACTATTAGGCGTAGTCACTTAATTCAATAACATTTTCATATCACATTTAACACTTGTAAAATAAGGAAACAATAAGGCACATAGTAACAGTTTACACATTCACAATACTTCTAAAGAAGGACACTATAAGGCACATTGTAACAGCTTATATATTGATTATTCTCACACCTGTCAGGAAGTTCATGATCCAGTCACAGAGGGTGCTGGTAAGCCAGAGGTCCCTGAGGTGGGAGAGGGCAGTGTGGAGGGTGAGGGCGATGGCGTCTTCGGTTGACCTGTTTGCTCTGTAAGTAAACTGCAGAGGGTCCAGGGAGTCAGAGAGGGAGGAGGTGATGAAGCTTTTGACTAACCTCTCAAAGCACTACCCAATGATGGAGGTGAGTGCAACTAGGCGGTAGTCGTTGAGGCAGTTGTTTTTTGTCTTTTTGGGGACAGGAATGATGGTGGAAAACATTTGGGGACTACAGACTGGAGCAGTAAACTATTAAAAATGTATGTGAAAATGTGCCAGCTGAACTGCACACAGCCAGGGATGCCGTCAGGTCCAGGAGCCTTGTGTGGGTTAATCCTTTTGAAAGATTTGCACACATTTGCTCTGGTTAAAACCAGTGGGCAGGGATCCTGAGCCTTCTGTACCTCCACACCCGGGGAGCTCCCAAAACATGCATAGAAAATGTGCAGTTCATCTGGGTGCAGACACTTTCTCAGCACCGCTAGTTGTCCTTTTATAGTCTGTTATTGTTTATAGGAGCCCTTGTTGTCATATAATCACAGTTAATGTTTAATAACGAAATGAACACTAGTCCGTGTTTTTGTCTTAGAACCCTTCACTCATGAAAAGTTAATTGTAACATCTTAAGTTATGTAAGTTAAGTTAAGTTAAATAATTTTTCAGCTTTGGTTGTACTTTGCTCCACCCTCTGTCAAACTTTAGGCTTCAAAACCGTAGTCCACGAACCAGTAGTCAAGGAGACTAAGTTCACTTCTTATAAAGTCTATGGCTATCACAGTCAATAGTTGTGGGCCTGTCTGGGCTTGCCAGGAGAGCCTAGAGTGACTGGTTTGGTATTGGTTTGGTATGTATGATGGTGATGATTGGTGGATATGGTTGCATAGCCTGCACAAGCACATGAGCATGTGTATATGCACATAAAGGTAAAATACATTTGTGAAATGTAATGCTTATGTAGCTGACTGTTGAACTTATTTTTATAGATTATGTATCGTAATTGGGAAACAATTTGTAAACATAATATTGACAGGTCATGAATTTTAAGATGATATGGTTAACTTGTTTGCAAACGGTTGCTTATTTACACATCCAGTAGTTAAGGAGCAACCTTATTCATTAGAAGTTTTTGTGTCCACCTGATTATTTAAAGTCAAATATTCTCTTTCTTTTAGGTCTGTTTTTGGTGTCCACCAACTCTTGAGGAAAGTATATGTCTCTTTAGCTGCTAAATGCTCCATTATGTTCACCAGATAACTGTGTCTGTCTGGTGTTTGCACAGGTGCAGGTAGTGAGCAGGTAGTGCACAATGGCTTTTAAACTCCTTTTCTCAGAATTGTTTTCCGTTTTTGATTTAATTTTGTGTAGTTTGTTGTTCAATTCAATTCAGTTTATTCACATACAGTTAGAAGTGCAATAACAAGACAGAATGGAGATATGTGAAATCGGACACCCTGATAAACTATCTAATGCTTGAAAATATTGGCCCACACACTAAGCAGATAGTATTTAAAACATATCTGTGTATAACATGTTGTCTTGATTTGAAAAAGTGCATGTTATACAGTAACATTTACAACCTACAAAACACCTAACACTAACCAGACCATTAAAACTAACTAACCTAAGCTACTAAATGGTCCCAAAACATTTATTCCATCAGTCATTGCAGTATTGGTTGAAATTTTAAAAATGGTACAAATTAAATGGATTTCAGAGTAGAATAACATTTTTAAAAGTCTCCAGGTTTAGGGTATTCAAGCTTTGACATATTTTATTAACAACTGCTGGCTTAATGTTTCAATGTGTAAAATATGCCAGATTTTAAACTTAACACATTAAAACAATGAACTAACATTATCAAAATAATGTGAAGAGGTAACAGTGTTGATGTTATGTCAAAGACGTCCGTGTGCTGCATTGCAGAGATGTCTACTGAAATCAGCATGCTAACTGACAGTTCGGGCCTGTAATGTCTAGGATGAATAGTGGGACACGGTAGCTCCAGTCTGCAGAGGGAGCGGGAGGGAGAAGAAGCACAGCTGCCTGACTCAGGCTTGTCAACATTACATCCATGATCCCTGCATGTTTTGATAGTTTGTTTTGATTAAATCCAAAGTCACAGAAATGAGAAAAAAGGATTTACAGCATCGTATGCCTTTCTTCTGTAAAATCTGTAATTTCATAAGATAACTAGGAAAGGTATTGTACCATATAACATTACAGTTATTTATATGAGGCTCAAATAAAAACATGTATAAGATTGAGTGATTTAAGTAATAATAATAATAATAATAATAATAATAATACATTTACTTTATATAACGCGTTTCTAGATACACAAAGACCCTTTACAAGTTAGAAACATACTTACAGAGAAACATTCCGTACTAGCATAAAACAGACATGTATTCAAATTCGTAAACACACGAGATGCAAACAAAAGACTAAACAGAACAAAACAAAACCAGTACAGACAGCAGTTAAAACTAGTGGAGTAATGAGATGGGGGGAAGGAGTTCAGCAGGGGAAAGCAATCTTGAAGAGGTGGGTTTTAAGGGCTTGCTTGAATGATGGTGTTTGACTGTCTGATGTGGTTTGGGAGAGTATTTCAGAGGTAGGGGGCAGCAACTGAAAAGGCCCCGTCACCCCAGGTCCGGAGTTTGGTCCAGGTGGTCTGCATCTCCGGACCTGAGGCAACGGGTTATGCACTGCAAACAACAGAGGGTCTAACCATTTGTCCCAATTACTACTATCCTCGTGAACAAACTTAAGAACCATGTTCTTTAACGTCTTGTTAAACTGCTCCACTGTCTGTCTGCGGATGGTAGATGCTGGTCCGGATGGATGCTGGTTCCATGTGCTTTGAAGAAGCCGGATCTGATCCTGGTGGAAGACGGCGGCCAAGAAAGAGGAGAAGCCAGCAGGCTGAATTATTTTGTTTGCCTGGAAAGGTAGAACTGCGTTAAAACTGTGGAGAAAAAGCGTTTTTTTGGAAAGTGAAGATTCTCTCCGTTATCGTTTTACCTGGGTGTGGACAGGAGACTTCAACAGGCGCAAAGGCACTTTTGAGGTGGCGGGTTAACCAGCTGACATTCTTGGCATGATGCGCACAACATCCGCGCGAATGCCCGGCCAATAAAATCAGGCCATGAGCCGGTGTAATGTTTTGTCATACCCTAGATGACCGGACATGTGGTTATGATGAGCCGCCTGGAAAACCATTTTTTACGACGGCTGCTTGGCATCAACAACTGGGTGTTTTCCTCACGGCCTCGAGGCTAATGGGCCGGTGACACTGCACCCAATTTGCCGTGGAGGATGGTAAGCTGACGACAAACTGCTCCAGTGCCACCTGTTCTATGACGTCCTCTGCGGAGTTGGTCCCTGGCTGGAGCCAGCACCTCGCCGCATCGAAGAGCTGCTGCGCGTAGGAGAAGGGTCGGCCGGCGTCCTCGATGGAGAGACCTCTGAACCCCTGTCTTCTTTTTTCCTTTTTAAAATTTCTATAGGATGTTTTTAACACAGTGATACCCTCCATTCTGTAAATTTTAAACTGCTTTGTTGAAGGGCCTCATTCCTGATTTCTTTGCAATAGTTTAGGTCGTACCTAAAAGACAGGAGTTTGGTATCGCTTATTTCAGGAAACCAGGAGCAGGTGTTGGCCAGGCCGTTGACAGGAAACCAGGAGCGAACTCAGGAATTGGCTTGACATCCACCGGGACTCCTGACTTAGAGACTGGCACTGGCTGGCATCGACCACAGGGATGGGCACTGGCTTGGCGTCGGAGATACTGTGGGTTGTTGGGGGTTGCTAGTGGGCTAGATGCTAGCAGATGGGCTGGGCTCTGGAACAGTCTGGCATGGTGGTACCATGGCACAAAGAAATACTGGGCCTAAGTGTCTCATGTAAACCAAGGGCACAGGAACCTGTTTTCTGGATATATGCATGTACAGGATATTTGAACCTGCAACAAGCTGCTGGTGACTCGTTCAAAACTATAAAACTGAAGAGAAAAAAATACTTAAGATACAGACTGAAGATGTATGGGCTGATACCATTTACTGTGTTGTGTTTTATTCGTTTTTCAGGCCAAGGACCCCCAAACTGATGGAGAGATAGAGCAGGGATCAACTATTATATTGTATAATTGTATACAATTAAACTGGGCCTAGTGCCATGCATAAACATAGCTACCCTGTTATTTGTGCATTCAATACTAAGCTATTCAATTAATACACAGGTTCATATATTCATGTTTTTATTTTAAACATATGCAAGGTACAGGGTGGCCGTGCCACTGCCATTTATAAACATACATCTTGCATACAACACTGAGCTATTAAAAGTGGCTGATTTTCTCATCAATGTCTGTTGACCTTGGAGGGATTTGAGAGTAGTTTGGAAGTATTCAACAGGTTTGTCCTTTAAGTGGCTGTGGCTTGTCTCCAAGTGACGCTGCAGCTTTGATGGCTTCATAGATTCGTTTGACAACACAGTAGAGCAAATGACACACATTGGTAATTCAATGCCATCTGTCTCCTTGAAGGTAAATACAACCTTCAGATAATTATCTGTATACAGTATGTTTGGGTCTTTTCTTGTTTGTGCTTACCCTTATCAGCTGCTACATCAGCAGCATGGGCCACCTCACTACTTGCATTTTCACCGGTGGTTTCTGAGGTGGAGGGTAATCTCACTTGTGCTTGTGGAGTTTTTTGGTCGAGTTACAAAACGATACATTTTTTCTCAAAAAATACAAGGCATCTTCTTTTCAATAATATTGCAGCATGCGTCCTTGTGTCTGGGATCTTAGTCAGCTGGGGACTGAATAGGCTCTCAGCCAATCACAGGGAACCTGACAGAGCCAGTAACATGCAGCCTCGTGATTGACACAGCAGCGATAAGGGCGCGTCCTCCTCTTTGTGTACAGGAGGCTTGGCGGGACAGGTCGAGGCTCGTCTCGCGCTGTGAGTGAACCGGTGCCCAGCTGAGAGCTCCTGTGTGTCGCTGAATTGCATTGCTGACTGAAAGATAACGTCTTCTGCCTCAATTTATCCGTTCACTACAATATGTTGGATTCATGTCAATGTGTCAAAGACATTGGTTAAAAAAAAAAAAAAAGTTATAAAAAAAATATTGATTGTCGAATCAAGCAAAAATGTTGTGACCCTCCTACAGTACCGAGGACCGCCTACTGCAGACCTCTGCTCTATAGAATCAATATGCTGAATACTTGTGATTAACCTTATTACTTTATATTATTTCATAACACAACAATACAGCATTTACTGTAGAAAAGTTTACTACAACAAACCACTGACAATTTTTGCATGGAAGCTTTGTCCCACTGCTTGCATGTTTTGGGTTGGCAGGTCATTTCCCAGAATAAGATCACTTGTTTTTACCATAATAATGTCAGCGGTCATGTGCCTGTCCATCAAAACAAATAGATGATTTTAAATCAGCATTTGTATGTGGTCAGTGTCAAATGATTGTTTTCTCCCTCTGCCACAGGATGACAGGAAACCTTTCTCTGTGGGTTTCCACACCTGCAGATCCTTTACAGAATGGTCCGGTCTTCTCCCTGCTGAACTCGTCTATTCTACCCTCACCTCCACCCTGGGAGGCTCCATCCTTCACTGTGGCTGCCCGCTGCCGTGTAGCAGTAACCCTGGCGCTGTTTGTCTTTGCCGCTGGCAGTAACTTGTTAGTCTTGATCAGTGTGTGCTGGGGGCGGGGTTATCGACTGGCAGCACACCTCCGCCCGCTCATCACCAGTTTGGCATCAGCTGATCTGGTGATGACTTTTGTGGTCATGCCACTGGATGCCATTTGGAATATTACAGTGCAGTGGTATGCTGGGGATATCATATGTAAGCTGCTGTGTTTCCTCAAGCTCTTTGCCATGCAGTCAGCAGCATTCATTCTGGTGGTGGTAAGTCTGGACCGCTATCGGGCCATCCTTCATCCTCTGGATTCTCTCGACGCTGGGCTCAGGAACAGACGCATGTTGCTGGTGGCCTGGACTCTGAGTCTGCTGCTGGCATCTCCACAGGTACAGTAGCTTCTAGGTTACACACTGAGCCTTAAGGCCTTTGTCATTATCCAGCTGGTGCTAAAGTCAAAGCACATGTGATTAACACAAGATTGGTTTTATAGTTTCACCAACATAAAATTCTTGATGAGCTAATGATTGCATGTGGACTACCACACAGTACCACAGATTGGACACACTTTTTTAAACTACTCATGTTAAAAAGTTAGAAAATACTTATTCTGATATTACACAAACTATTTCATGCAACCTGTTTAAATGAGACCGATGTTCATCAGAGTTGCACTGTGTATGACTCTGAAATTACCTGAAAAGTTAATTAGATGGTGTGCAACCCCTGGAAGATTATTTTCAAATTGCCACAAGAATGTTGTCATGTGACAGCTGTTGTATTAAAAAAAAAAAAAAACTAGACAGAACACATTTTATTTTATTGTATTTTCAAGGTTTGTAGATCAATGTCACATAGAAACTCTGCCATTTGGTGCTACTATTTCCCTTGCATTACATATATCGTCAGTGACATTTTGGCTAAAAAAAAATTTTTTAGTTTAGTTTTTTCAAATAAAGTAATCACAGAGCTGTAAAATATGAGCCCTGCTCCAGGATTATTACACCACGTAGCAGTCACTGAGCAGTTCATAAAATCATTTGCAGGAAGAATGTTAAAAAAAAACTAATATACACACACATGCATTGAAAGGACTTGCACAACACGGGGTCAAATAACCTCTGGATCTTTGTGTAATTTGTTTAATATAAACAAATATAAGACAAGGTTTGTTTAATAAAAGCAAACTACACTTATGTTTTTCTCATGACTGCATGAAATTCATTCCTCATCTCTTTACACTCTCTTCATCCTCAGCTGTTCATCTTTCGGGCTATTAAAGCTGATGGAGCCGACTTCACTCAGTGTGTCACCCATGGAAGTTTCCGGTATCTCTGGCAGGAGACGGCATACAACATGTTTCACTTTGTGACACTGTATGTCTTCCCCCTACTTGTCATGACTTTCTGCTACACCCGCATCCTTACCAAGATCAATGGGCAAATGCACAAGAGCAAAGGTGTGTGACTCTCAAAAGATATTTGGAGGTCTAAAAGTAACCATTTACATTTAGTCTCATCAATGTAACAAAGTCATTTATATTAGTATATTATATATTACTGTAGTATTGTACTTTGTGACTGTCCCATGAAAAAGTCCTGATAAACTGTGTGAGAATGGAACAAAAAGAAATGAGAAGATTCAGGCGCTGCAGCAGAGAAGAAGCTGCTGGAGCGCCATATTCAGAGAGGTGACACTGCACTCAGCTGAAACTTTGCAAAACAACAACAACACAACAATGTAATAAAATGGATGACATCATTATTATTATTATTATTATTATGAATAGGGTTAGCATCATTGACAAAAAAGTAAACATTTAACTCAATTGATTGCTGATTTAAAACACCAGCATTGTTTTATATCTCTGTGTGGTGAAGTTTTATTCTGCAGTATATTATATCAGATATATCAGGCTTTTTAATTTAGGTATTGTACCGTAGGGGGCTAGCTCTGTTCCTTATTTTCAAATGGGTAATAGCCTGAACAGAACCCAAGTCTAAAAGGTAGAGGGGGGGAAAGGGGGGGGGGGGGAGTATTAACCTGGTTTACAAAAAAATTGCTTTGTTTGATACCCTGTCCTAAGTTTCAATCCCCACACTGCCAGGGGTGGGGTAGAGGACGTCTGCCCCCTCCGCCGTACCATGACCCTATAAGGCCAAACGCGGATAGAATGCTGGCCAGCTCTCGGCACTCAAAGTAACAGTAATGGAAGGATAGATGATGGCGAGAGAGAACGATTTATGGTCACTTGATCCCCTCTATAACTTAGACTGCATTCTTTCCCCACAGCTCCGGAGACAGAAACTGCTCCAACAAACATTCACCTAAGACTATAAAATCTGAGCTTTTAAAAAGGGACTTAACAACATTTAGGCCTAACATGTATGTTAATCGGCTAAATGTTTGATTAAAAAGGGAAAAAAAAAACAAAAAAAAAACAACAGGAACGACAATTGTACTTCCTCGTCGATGGGACAGACAGGAGGGTGTGACATGTAGATTCAATCATTCCCCCCCCCTCTCCGCCGGTCTCAAAGAAGATGCTGATGGAATGAGTCTTTAAAGAAACAGGTTTTTGAGTGAATCAGAAATATAACCTTTTTTAGTTTATTTTCTTGTCACCGTTTAACCTCTACGTCCGATGTGGCCTCAGCCGGACTTTTCCGGAGTTTTACCTTCTCTCTTGAATCTTTTTGTTTTTTTAAAGCAAGCAATTAATGTGCCTGGAACTCATTCTGATCCACTCAATTCTAGCCCTTACGAACTTGCCAAAGACTTTGTAACTGCTCCAGCCAGTTATTTCCCTGTCTTCCACAAGCCAGTAACTGAAGAAAACAGTGCTCAGTATCTTCTTTATGTACTCTGTGTCACAGGTGAAGTAAAGGGGAGGACCCAAACACAGAAAACAGGCAGTGGGATAATGAAAAGAGAGCTTTATTATAAAAGCTTAAACAAGCAAAAACAGGTAAAAGGGAAAAACTGAAAACATAAGCCAGGATGTCACGAGGGAACACAAGGAATCACAGGGACCGATGGCATAGAAGACATACCGACAAGGAGCAATGGTAGAGGGAGGTATATATACACACAAACACTAATCACATGAATGGGACTCAGCTGGAGAGGGCAGGCAAAGACACAAGGGTGGCAGGGAGATTACGCACAGGAGGATCGAATCAGGGAAGGAGGGAAAACACAAAGACAAGAAGTAACACTAGACATGACACAAGGGGAATGTTCCTACAAAATAAAACAGAAAAACATGAAAACCAAGATCATGACACTCTGAAGTCAATTTGGAGTTTAAGAGGCCGACAACCACCCTGCACAGTGGGTCGTGAAGCTCAAAATCCACATATATATATACATGTGTATATATATATATATATGTGTGTGTGTGTATATATATATGTATGTGTGTGTGTGTATATATATATGTATATGTGTGTGTGTATATATATATGTATATGTATGTATGTATATATATATATATATATATATATATATGTGTATATAACTTGAAAGGGAAGCCAAAGAATTGACGCCGAAACGATTCATGGCCAAAGCCCTATAGGCAAAACACCAATCCTGATCCTCCGCTTTGAAGTAGTATTTCTATACCGCCCAAGAAAAGTGTTCAGCATCTTCCAACCTGGATCAGGGGGATATGTTTGCACTAACAGGGAAGTTGCGAGGAAGTCATGAAATGTTGCGAGGGTTGGACATAGCCCTCCCATATCCAGCACCTATATTCACCGAGCTCCTCAAAGGCCAGATCAGAAGCATGAGAAGAGGATACAAGATCAGCGCACCTCCTATCGTCGTCAGGAAAGACCCTCCCAGAGAAAAGCAGCAAGCAGAAAAACCCGCCGACAAGGTCGAAATCTGGACACACTCAATCGATAAAGGATGGACCATCATATTGGCACCCGCTACATTCACCCCCCAGACCTCTCAGACGAATCCGACCCCGAAGACACCTTACCAAGACAACGACTAGACAACGAAGGACGACAGTGGCTTCTAAAGAATCGACAACGGAAAGAAAAAGGATTATTCTGCTTATGCCTAATGACTAAAAGACCTAACAGACCTACCAAAACCTACCAAAGCCTTTCGGCAAACATGCTGGAGAACTGAACACCAGATCTAGTTTATTGCATGGGGCGATAACTACATCCAAGATGAACGGGATGATTGGAACCACACACAGAGGCAGGGCCTTAAATCATGTATTACGGCCTAAATGACACTGCTGTTTGGCCTGCTATCTTCCAAAACCAGAACCTTAAGGATGGAAGATGGGTCCTGGAAGATCTACTAATCGATGAAGAAGAAGGATAATTATTGAAATTTCTAATCCTAATAGAAAGAGAACAGAAGAATGCACAATGCAATTGGATGCATCCAGAGAAAGCAGCACCAGGCCAATACTGCACCTGTGGCTGTAAACCATTGCCGGGGATCAAAGGCCAAGAATACTGGAAAAAGAACATAGTCTACAAGGCAAGCCCACACAATGAGTCCTGCTTTGACCTATTCCCCAGATGGGAGTTTTGGGGGAATTACAACCTCACTTGTGATAAAGTCAAAGTTCTAGCCCCCAGAACCAAGGCGCCACAACGATGTCCACCAATCAAAGCATCCCCTTACACAGTTTCCGGCATGACGTCTCTGACACCCAGCACAGCGCAGTAATCAGACTCCACTATTTAACTAGTGGACCCAAGTTCTAAACCAAAAGATGCCTACCATGCCAACCAAATCAAAGACAGAATGTAAAGGACAAACTGACACATTTGGATCCCTGGAACATGAACAAAGAGTGCAAGACCCAAAACTACCTGGAAGTCACCACAGTGAAGAAGGATGTATCAGCCACAGCCTACATCTTCTGGAGTAGGATGCTGAGACCGGCATGCAACAAGAGCCTCAGATGCCCTGTTCAGATAAAATAACGGAGATCAACTGCTTTACGGAGACCATGGCATTCTCCCCCAGACCCCAATTCTACTCGCCAATCTCCCCGTCCCCACCACACGACAATGTACTGCTCTCCCCTTTGGGCGGACAGCATGGATGACCAGCCAACCGTCGACGAGGATGGACCTGTAAAGCTAGAGGACTGATCTCAAGAAGGGGGTTGTATATAGTTTTGAGATTTTTCTATTTTCACTGTTTCTATTCTATTTTAGTAATTTAACCATTATATTTAGCAGAAATGCCAGCTCTCTCGCTATCTCTTTCAAGTATATACATTCTTTGTCAAATTTATATATTTTACAGATTTGTCTCCAATTTATTAATGTATTTTCTACACAACTATTATTTCCATTGTATTTTTTCATTTCCTTTAAATTTAAGTAGGGTTAGTTAGTTAGTAGTGTTCCAATCAATAATAGTGTTGATTGTTTTTCTATTAGTTTTCATTTACTTTTTACCCCATTGTTCGTCCATTTCATGATCATATCTACTCGAGTAGCATGAAATCAGATTATTAAATCTGGAAAACTAAGGCCACCCTTTTTTTCTTTAGGTTGGGATAGTATACTAAGTTATTTTTTCCTTTTCCTTTTATAATACCAGATATCATTTGAAATCACTGTATTCCATCTTTTAAAAGTACTATGTAGAATGGGTATTGCTAATGTTTCAAATAAGAACAGGAATTGTGGAAGAATCATCATTTACATGCTTTTCACTATACTCAGTAATTATTCTGGTAATGTTTTCCATCTGTTGTGGTTCAATTGTTGTCAAATATTGTTAAATAACAGGTTGATATTTTTCCTTATACTTTCTGCAAGTGCCTCTGCAAAATGTGAATATAATTGGTTAAAGAGGGTCTCCTTGTCTTCTCCCTTTATGGATCTAATCTTCTGGACACTGTGCCATTTACCTTTTACTCTAGACATTTAATGTTTATACATTCCTTTGAGCCACATATTAAACTTTTCATAGAACTTTACATTAGAGGTAATTTAGCAGTGAACTAACTACAGGGACAGTCCTCTGGAGCAACTCAGGGGTAAATGTCTTTTGCAGGAGCACAATGGTGGGAGCCAGGTATTGAACTCAAATAATTCCAGTCTTTTATTTGGAAGCCTAACCTGTAGACCACTAGACTACTGCTACCCACAGCCTAAGTTACTTACAATCTCAAAGATAAATGGCCACAACACTCAATCAAAGCCAATCAAAGCCTTTCTCTGATGTTAAAACTAAGAGATTTGTATCATTATTCTGTGGCTTAGTCTATTATATATAGGTTAGTCCGTCTAACATTATCTGACAACAACCTAACTGGTATAAAGCCACATTGATCTTTGTTTATTATATCAGGCACAATAGTGTTCAATGGAGATATTGGTCTGTATGAGGAGCGTTCTGTGGCATCTTTACCTTCCTTATGAATCACTGTTAAATTACTGATGATAACTGTCAAATACATTGGTATACCTGTCATCTCCCAGTGTTTTGCCCATTTTAGGAAAAGGAAAGGTACTGATACTGAACCCCAAATTGCTCCCGATGGCCAACAGTGTGTGTGAGTGTGAATGTTTATCACTGTGGAGCATGTGGCACCCTGTACAGTAGCCTCTGACTCTATATGAATATGGGTGAATGCTGACATGTTGTAAAGTGCTTTGAGTGATTGCAAAGATTGAAAAAGCGCTATATAAATGCAGTCCTTTTACCATTTATTTGATGTGATATCTCCTCTGGTGTAATTTCTTACTCATAATTGTTCCTTCCCGTTACCTGTTTTAGATTACCGTATTTTCCGGATTATAA
>CALSBV010012135.1:26046-41666 GCA_943590825.1 Bovichtus diacanthus
AGTGCGCCTTATAATCCAGTGCGCCCTATAGTGCGGAAAATACGGTAAGTTTATCTAGAAATGATTTCATTTATTTTCAGATCTATGTTGCTACATCATCTTTGTAAAGCTTTCATAATATTTGGCTAATTCTTTAGCTGTTTTCATCTTTTCTGTTAACATTTATGGGATGCCTCCTGTCTTCAATTTAGTAATATGACCTGTCTTGTTTCTTATGTCTATATTCTAAAAGTTTGAGCAACTTTGGCCCTCCATCATAATATTTCTGTTTTGCATAAGTCATTAGCTTCTCCATTTCCTCTGTGCAGATCCTATCCAACTCGTTGTATTTATTATAAATCTCTCTTGCTTGTATTTTTATGTTTTTCTTTGTTTGTTGTTCAAATGTCTTCTGTTCTTGTTGCTTTTGTCGTATTGTATTGCAGCGTATTGATGTATGATTGACAAGTCTGCGGGGCAACTCACCTTCTTCGTCCTCTCATTCATAAGAATAAAACTCAAGTACTAGATTTAAAGTCACTGTGGCAATCTTTTATCAGCAATGCATCCCTCTAAACCCCCTAAAAAGATCATCCCTATCTCAACATGAAGCTGTTGGTAGGGATTACCTATTTGTTTACAATACAGACATACACATGCTGTATGCTTTCCTATCTTTGAGTTTTTGTCCATCTTCTGTTTCTGCAGATGTTGAGCACTGCCTGAGACGCAGTGGTACAGACATGATACCCAAAGCCCGGATTAAGACCCTCAAGATGACCATTGTGATTGTTAGCTCCTTTGTCATCTGTTGGACGCCATACTACCTCCTTGGGATCTGGTACTGGTTCCAACCAGCCATTATCCAGCACACACCTGAGTATGTGCATCACATACTGTTTGTCTTTGGGAACCTGAACACATGCTGTGACCCGGTCATCTACAGCTTCTACACGGCGTCTTTCCGGGCCGACCTAGCTGACGTGGTGGCGTGCTGCTGCCGTCACCAAATCAACAATGTCTCACCTCGCTCTATGGAGCGTCTGTCTGGTGGAAGTGCTGGAGTTGCTGTGGAGCTCAAACCAGAACAGTGGGAACCCCGGTTAAACAGTGGCGATCTGACTCTAAGGAATTAAACATTCTTACAATATGACCAATGTCCCTAGTGCAGGTTCCAGCTGTTTGATGCTCATCCATGAGTACATTATTGGAACGTGAACAACTTGGCTTTTCTTGGCCTCTAGAACAATTGTTTGAAGCCGTGGAACTGTGATCAGTCAGCAAGAAATAACCCTTTGCTATGTATGCATATATATGATCAACAATAAGTGCAAGTATCAATCTTCTATATATATATATATATATATGCTTAATAAAAGGTCTTCTGGACAATATCATTGAAAGTTGTGACAGCATTGTGCGTAAATTGTGTTGTACAATATGGTTCTAAATATTTTGCAACATTTAGAAATGTTGATACATGGTGGTGTCGTATAGAGTCATGTCAGTCTATTCATGTTCACCGAACCCAACATCCTGGGTGAGACGTGGGCTTCACCTGGACCGGTTGCCAGTCTATCACTGGGCTAACTGAGCTAATCTATTAAATGCTACAGATAGTAAAATAGAGAAACATGTATTCAGCAAAATGTCTTTATTTGGTTTTAGGCATGTTGGTATGTGATCAAGGGAGGAGAAAAAAGCTTCAGTTCAGTCCAGACATTCAGATAAAGCAGTCTGTAGTCACACAGAGACCAAGCTGTTTGGCAGGCATTAGAGTTGAAAATACTGCCATCACACATAGCAGATACTTTTAGCACTTCTCTTCAATATTTCTTAGTTTACACTATCACACTTTAATAATCATTTAAAAAGGTAAAAATGTACGCCAACTTTTAATGTCACAGTTTCGGTGCAATTTAAAAACAGTAAAACAGTAATTTGGTCAATATGCAGCTATAGAAACAATGCTTTTCTTCAAAGAACAGTAGCGTATGGACACTGACTTAACTGGCAATAAATATGCAACGTATTAGGCAAGTTGTCTTATTAGGACAACTTAAAGACTTACAACAGGGGCCCCTTAGGCTAAATAAATTAATTAATTACATTGAAGGGTCATTTCAAACAAATCACAAAAAAAACCTGATCCCTTGTGGTATCTAGACTCTCTGGTGGTGCAACTGCTGTTAAGTTTTAAAATGAGCCTATGGAACGTTTGCTGAACACAGTGTTCACAAAACATAACTATAGGATAAAATGCTCCAATATAGTGTCACAGAATCACAAGTAGAGATCAGTCAAATAGCGTCCGGCTGCAGAGCTCCAGGCTCAGGCCCATCTCCTTTGCCAGGACCCATTTTGGAAAATGTTATGACGTGTGTTGCGGTGGAAAATCGTGTGTTATCATGTGGTTAAGGTGGAATATCACATTTAATATGACTTGTATTAAGGTGGAAAATCACATGTTATTACGCAAGCTAAAGTGGAAAATCACGTGTTATCACACTTTCCTATCAATAAATACATTTACATGCCACTTTATTATATTGCACAGTGTTCTGACATTAACATAGCTAGCTAACGTTTGCTAACGTTATAAGTTACAGTTATATTAAAATATTAAGGTTGTATTGTTTACCTTGGTGTTATTGGTAAAGGTTATGTGGCTGATCAAATTAATGAACGCACGCTGTCATATCCTGATAAATCTCTTGTCTGGCGTACACAATTCAAGACGTCACTAACTTCTCCAAGTTTGGGACCCTAAGGAGTCAGACAGAGGAGGTGGGACCGAGCCTGCAGCTCTGCAGTAAGACCCTTCTCAATGAGTCAGTGAACTAACTAAGCAACACAGCAATATCCATCTTAAGTTGTTACATTTCTCAACATAAACTACTGCTCATACCAGGCCTAGTAAGACTAGCAGCAAATGTCGAACGAATTAAGCAAGGGTGCGTTTTATTCCCGATGAATTCATTTGCAATGGGAAACAATTGTTATTTCTTCTTTCAAAAGTTACGTAGTCTAATTTTAAGCTCTCAGAAAAAACATGAACTATAAACATTTTTTGTCATTTGTGTGAACTGACACCATTTTTGTGTGAATGTACTACAATTAATGTACTGTGAAATCCTTCAAGTCACAGATTGGTCTCTGTTTACAGCTGCAGCTTATCTACAGTCAGTCCTTTACCTCCAAGCCTTTTTAATTTTGGCCAAAGACCAAGGACGGGACCTCAATCACAACAGGTTAAAGCTTTAGGTTTTCAGTTGGCTACAATACACCAGTGGAACACTTTAGGAACAGAGAAGCACATCAACATTAAAGCATTGTTTCTTGTTGGTACTAGCAGACAGTTTCTACTTTCCTACAATTTTTTCAATTTTTTGTTTTAGGGCTCTCAAGGGCATAATGTCAGTTTGGCTTCATAAACTTCCCAGCTATACATTATGTGTCTCTGGAAAACTCACATCACTTGCTCAAAGACCATCACAAAGTAATCCTAATAATCATTTTCACATCATCCTTACACATGTCAAAAAAAGAAAAACATTTGAATTGATCCTAATTAATGTTATCAAGTCTAACAATAATAATAACAACAATAATACACTTTCAAATAAGAAAACATTTGCTTTGGCAACTTTTCCTGTGCACAGCAGGAAGAACAAAAGACTCAAATAAAAAGAGGCAGAGAAATGAATCGTCTCAAACAGAAGCAACAAATGCTTTCTATTTTAAAAACTAGTTTAACCACTAAACATTTCAAACTACAAAAAACACATTGACTTTTTAGGTCTTCTATATCAAATACGCTTTTTGGTATCATATCGGTTTAACAGCTTTCAGTTGTGTCTGAAAGGAGATCAGGGGAAAAGCCCTAATATTGTATTCTTTGAGTAAACCTAAAACACTCATAAAGGGTGAAGGTAAACCTTGAGGGACATTAAAGCTTGAGAGACAACACACACTTTTGATGAATGATATATTAGTTTCAAAGCCATGGTTGAAATCATGTTTTAAAAAAAATGTTGTTAGCACCTTTTTAAAGTCCATCTGAAATCACAACCACTCATCCCTTTTTGCACTTAAAAATAACTTTGAAGTAATTCCTCAAATGTATTGTTATTATTTGCTATCACTCAAAGGAAGAAATAGGTATTTGGAGATTCATAATAAATTCTCATTTAGCCTCTGAGTGGGTTTGCTACTGTAAGTGTTTGATTGACAGCTGAGCCAGCACTCGCCAACAATCTTAGATTACACAATGTAGTTTATAAGAGATGGACAGACAGCGTTTTGCTTTTCTTTTTGACAAACCATGGAGCAACATATGATATGACTATATATAGATATATAATATATAAGAAGGAGACATTAGCTAGTAAGCTAATATGCGTTGTTTATCAAAGTATAAAGCTCATTTTGTGTTTTGTCGTTCCTGTTTTCTGGCTGTTATGCAAAGTCTCCAACGGCAACCAACTGTTGTCAAACCTAAAAATTAAAAATATAAATTTCTCCTTTTTGGGCAGTGATTTTGTTCCTTAAAAAACAACAATGCGGAATTCAATTTCAGCTGGACTTTACATTCAGTTTTGTTCTTTGAATAGCTATGTATAAACAACTTAGGTTAAAAGCAACTTTTGGAATTTGTGGTCTCTTCTCAAAGCTACTGGCCTCAAGGTTCGCCTATTGTTAACCACACACATGTGTATTATCATGCTCACAAGCATGTTGCTGTGCTTTGGTTATGAGTAAGTGTAAAGGTAAAGACTTAAAGACTAAAATTGTAGAGTTATTTGCTTATATTTCTTTAAGATAGATAAATATTTGGCTAGAATTTAACTTCCAAAAAAAAGAAAGCAAGTATTCCTTATACAGTAATACTGATATAGAAAAAGTATTTCAAAATATCTGACATCTGTCATTTGGTTACTCTTTAGAAGTTAAATGTTAGGATCAACAAAATAAAGAGTTCCATGTTGAAGGGGTGCACCTGGAATGACCAAACTAAAGGACATGAAAGACATTATTTTAAAAAATGCTAATGAAATCATGAGAAAATGTTTTTTGGCTTGGGATCAGTTAAAGCACTTTACACACAGGTGACCCCTTTCAAACAGGAACAATCCAACATTTTAAGTAAATGTAGTCTCTTGAAATAATTCTTTAAAGGAAAATAAAGAAAACCATCAAAATGTTTACATCTTTGGGTATCATTCCGCTTGGTTTTCATAGAAGAACTTTTTGGATAGGCTTACACAGGGAAACACGGGCCGTATCTGTGCATTCAGGCAAGTATTACCTTGAAACTTCTTTTGCCGCCAACTCAGTGTCACAGGTCCCAGGGTGATCAATTTGGCATCTGGAGAGTTAAATTGGCAGCATGGCCTCAAACAGTAATTTTTGGGCTTTTTTATTGGTATGCCATCAGGTCTGTGCAGATCAAACAAGCGTCACGTTAGCTTGAACTTGACTTCTATGATGAACTTGCTAGAAAGAAATGAATGTATGGCTTTAAGGGTTCACAAAGCACTCTTTGAGGTCTATATTTTCTATGAGCGACATCCTCTGCACAAGTATGTCTTTGGAGATGGACACTTTGTGGGTATTTGAAAGCCATGGAGAGGCCACATAATGGAGCAATGATAATCAAGATGGGAATGCTCAATGGCCTCCTTGATGCCTTGAAGTTGAAAATTCACACCAAAACTGGACATGTTGATGGAAACACCACCGTTATATACTCCATGGTAGTCATCCTGGTGAGCACTCTCTGGACTGGACTGGTGGGCGACTGGCACAGTACACTGGCACTGGCTGTGGTCGAGAAGTAGTTGCTGAAGGGAAAGGGTTTCAGTATTTTTTGTTTGAGGTAGACTAGCACAAGTAGCATAATCAGGCTAAAATTGCCCTGAAGTATGGCTCAGACATTCTTGTCAGACTGAGGTAGCTTTCTTTGGAGGTGTGCAGCTTTTGGGTGAACAGAGTTGAGTAAAGAATGCCTGTTTACCGGTACATGGTTCCTCTAAATGGCTTGTACGGTGATCAACAATCATTTCTAATCAAACTTTCACCTTCATAAGGCGTTTGCAAAGGCCACTGTGTTTCTTTCCTTTCTTATTGCTGAGGAACTGAAGGCAAAGTCAAGAGTTCTGTCACAACAGACTAATAATGTCTTCATTTGGGATTTAGTGCACAACTTCACATGTCAGTTTACCAGCGGAGATCTGAGGAATAAAATATTTTGGTTATGGAACAGACTCCAACTGGAAAACTGATGAGTGTTTATGGTATACACACTGAAGAATGTGACACGATCTCATCTGGAGTGGCATTGCTTTCTGAAGGCTTTTTTTTTTACACGCACATGAGCATGTGCACAGGCAATAAAGGCAATAAGCTTTGGTTTGAGGTAAGGGGGGAGGATGGAGATGGGGTGTCAAAGGACCAGGATGTCTCATAGCTTTATAAGCCTTCTATCACATTTTTGTGGAGGCTACTTTCAGGTTATTAGCTGCCGGTTTTAGGGAGACTAAACCTATGACTGACCCCTATCAAAGGGCACAGAAGGTGCTCATTGATGGAGGCTTGGGTTTTCTAAGTGAGTAGCAGTCTGTTGGAGGGGAGGACAGGGATGTTGGTGGGGATATTATTGACCAGTTTTAGCCAGTGTCCGTGCCAGGCAAACCTGACAAGTGCTGCTCAATGACAACCTGGTACTGCGCTGGACAGACCACCTGCTCACAGAAGGGAGTCCCAGCAGCAGGATCGGAAGGAGACAAGAGAGAACAAAGACAAGGAATCAGATACCATTTAAATATGGCATTATTTAAGACATGCAAAAGCTGTGCATCAAAGTAGAAATAAGTTACCCTTTGTTGTCTACTATGTCACCATGAGACTGAGCAATTGTACTATTCAGCTGTGAAGTCTGTTTTTCTAGTTTCTCCATTTGAGAACTAACATCATTCCAAACCGCCTTCTATGGATGGTCCTTTAAAAAAGCAGCTACCTGAGGCTATTTCTGATCTTGAATGAACCTAGAGGTCACAAGTGGTATACATCATCTGGGAAGCTAAAGATTAATTTGAGATGCAGCACTGTGTCAAGTAGTTATCATAAATCATAATTAAAAATAATACATTAAATAAAACAAATTGTAAAAGTGCATAAGGGCTTCGGACATTATGAAAGAAATATATGATGGCCATTTCCATGCTCCATTATGTCCGATACCATTTGTTACACAGATTTTGTGCCAAATTTACCAAAAGTTTTTTTTAATTTTTAAAAACCTTTTGAAATTTTGAGATTTCTGTAAAAATAAAAAATGTTGGTGATCGGAGGGCGAGCACTTCTGTTCAGGAAACTGCTCAGCCCCCCTTATTGTCAATAAGCCATACATCCTCTGAAAGCTCTCAGTCTGTACTTTGTGGCTGTAAAGTTTAATCTTCAGCTCATTTTATACAGTGAGGTCAACCTTAAAATAATTTTCTCACTACAATGAAACGGCTACTATGGCGACTAACACCCTCACACATTGAACAGTTGGGCTCATTGGATCCACAAGAGTCTTGGCTCTCCAGTCAAACCCAATGTCTTCCATTCCAAGACCGTTTAGGGACCCCAGCATGCAGAAATATTCAAATACACCATTTTTAGAATAGACAAAAAAATATCACATTTACACTGCATACAGGAAACTGTATAAAACTGCGTGGGATTAGCAGAAAGTGTGCATGTCTGTAAAGGGAGACTCGTGTGTATCCATAGAACCCATTTTCATTCAGATATCTTGAGGTGAGAGGTCAAGGGACCCCTGTGAATATGGCCATGACAGTTCTTCCCTCGCTAAAATGTAGCCTAACTTCTTCCCGCTAGCTATGGTTGATACCAGTGGATTCTTTAGGTTTTCTAGTTTTATGTGATGTCTTTACTCCAGCTTTAAAACTGAGCCAACTACAGTATCTGAAAGAGAGTTTGTGTGGTGGGGTCATCTGCCGGTTGAATATAATCGTGAACAGCATATTCTGAGTGGCTACCTGAGGTAATGACTCCAGTCTTGGGCGGTTTGCTCCATCTTTAGGGATGCCATTGTGTCCTGTGTTGTCCCTTGGTACAGACCAGCTGTCCAGAGTCCCTTTACTGCAAAACAGACTGTAGACAGGTTTTAGCTATGAGTATAGATTCTGCATAACTTTACATTAGCATAGCTAAAGACTGAAAGGTCTGGTCCAGGTTTGTATTTTACAGGAAACATGATACATAATTCATTGGATTATAATTTAACAAGAATTATTGATAGGGTATAAATACATAGTAAAAAGCATGCACAGTGTTGGCACTTACCTGCGACGGTATCCAAACAACAGGAAGAGAACACAGAAGATGATACAGGCGGTGCCAATATGGATGCCAATGACGATGCTGCCAAGAGAGGCCTCTCCATCCCTGCACTGACAGAGACTGTTCTCTCCTGGAAAACAAACAAAGAATTTATGAAGAACATCCTCATGATGGAAAAATCTGAGCTTCAGCCAAACTAGCATTTGGCACATACAAATGGTCATGTTGTTGATATCATAGTCGTAAGGCAAAGGTCAGACACTGCATACAATTAATTTAATTGACAATTGCAGTCTGGTCGTCCTGGATATTTGCCTGCAGCTATTTCCGTGTGAGAAAATGAAAATGTTAAGATCATCAGCCATTTCTTTGTCTTCATTTTTTACTTACAACAACAGATACACAATATACTGTTCTTCCAACAGAACTCTAACTAGAAGCTTGAGTTGATGTCTTCTGATTTACCCATATGTTATGACAAACTTTCTCAATTATGTCTTGCCTGAATCTTTCTTTTTGATATGGACTGTTGAATAATTTTTGAAGTTTTGTATCCTATTGCATAATTGGGATATTAGAATTTTTGTTGTCTTATATCTTGGACACACTCTGAGATACTTACCAGGGGTTTGGGCACTCATGCCTTCCTCTGCCAGCGACACCAGTCTCTTGGAGCAGCCACTCTCCCCGTTTCCATTGTAGGCCACTAGTTTGACTTCATACACTGCACCCGATTCTGAAACAGAAAGCCCCATACAGTCATTTAGGAGTTTGAAACAATGTTTTTAAAGGTTTCTGGTGTTGGATTACATGCTGTGATTTTAACTGGCTCAATCACTAAGTGGCAATCCTTATTTTAGAGAAATGGTCTTTAGCTCCATTTCTAAAAACGCCAACTGCATGCTGCCTGTTGTGACGATGTGTATGTTGGGCCAGTTAACTCATGAGGTTATTGCCTCATGAGGAAACATGATTATCATTGACAGCACTTCACTAGCAAGGTCCACACCACAACGATATGTTGTTTATGTTGAGGATGATGAATAATTGGGAGGGAAGGGGTGAAGGAGGAAGAGGGATGATGTCTGTCAGGCTGGTCTGGAGGACGTACTGAAGACCAGGCAGAGCGAGACTCAGGGAGGGGGGGGTTCCATTCAGAATACAAGGAATACCTAGAATGAAACATGGGAGAGGTATGCACCAGAACGAATAGGAAGGGATGAATGGATGAAGGGGTGAGGGGAGGTGGGAAGAGGGTACCCTTATGAGGGTAAGGATGAGGTAGGAAGGAGAATGGTCCCGAACCTAAATTAACTAATTAATTTAATTCATCAATGAAATTATTGAAGAATTATTATGATCATTTTATGAATTATCCACGTAGTCACAGTGTAAACAGCTGCTGTTAAAGACCCTTCAAGGAGTAATGGTTACATCTGTTGGCTCATCATATTTAAACTGCAGCAAAACAGGGAGAAATATTTTCTCATGGTCACTTATGATTCGTGACTTTTTTCTTTTCATTCATTGTGTCAAAAGTAAAAAATAAAAACAAAACACGTTGATGTGCCATAGGTAAACGTGGAAATACTTTACTTTACAGGTCTGCCGTTTCTAATATAAGTTGGAAATAACTCTTGGAAAAAACTGTCATTTGGTACTAATTACATGGAAAATAGAGATAAAGTCTTAAGACAGTGAGTGTAACAACTAATACGTTGTGTTGGAGCTGTCTAAATGTCGGAGTGTCCTTGGTAAAGATACTAAACCCCAAGAGTGTGTGCATGTTTATCGCTCCTGATGAGCTTGTAGCACCTCTGCCACCAGTGTATGAATGTGTGTGTGAATGGTTGAATGCTTGCTTTTGTTGTTGTGAGTGGTCGCTAAGACGACAATAGCGCTATATAACATGCAGTCCATTTGAAATGCAGTCCATTACTTGATTTTCAGATAAATTTGAAAGAACTGCTCCAAACCAAACATATTGTTCATTTATTATTGGACACTTCATTCTCCATGTTTGTTGAGTTGAACATTTTCCTTTAAAGAAATGTTACATTGTTGCATTGGGCGGGAACAGAGGTTTTCATTTAATTTACTTATACATGCAGGTGCAGCTATGACAGTCAGACACCATAAACAGCCAAAGCCAAGGTAACACATGGTAAGATCTTCTTTTTAGTGTTAAAGAGACACAAACGCATACTCACACACACGCACAGACACACATGCACACACACACACACACACCTAGCTTAGAGATGGTGTGGGCATTGATGTGACAGGGCAGCTGGATTGGCCCTTGGAAGTCAGCGTGGGGAACTCTGCGGTAGGACAGCCTGAAGCCCTCAGCTTTGCCGGCCTTACTCGGGAGCTCCCAGAGGACCTGTACAGCGCTGGAGTTCACCACTTTGGTAAAAAAGGTGGGAGGTGTCGGCACTGGATGGACAGGGGAGACAGAAAAAGGAGAGCGATGAGAAATGCGCTGATAAACTACACAAAAAAAAACAATACTAACAAAAGGATTACCTCGTAATGTGCTCTTTAACCATCAGATAGAATTTACAAAAGATATCCAACAATGTAAGACACTTGGTTTTGTTAAACATATTTCAACACTCCTTAAGGACCCACTGTTCTTTATAAAAATGTAAAGTGTTTTTTAACCGACAAGTGCAGAGAGAATTTGCTAAAGAATGCAGAAAAGTTGATGCACTGTGACTAATTTGACTGCCCCACAACATTATGTAATGCATGAGCATAGATTTTGTTCCATCTTTGCAAACATTTACTGTCAGGCATCTCAGGATATTTAGGATGTCTTCTTATATTTAGCTTCTATTTTGTTCAACATGACTTCCTGACTCCAGGTTGTCTAAGTATAATATCGCATGATATCGGACTTTTGAATGGTTTCACTTGGTTTCACACAATGTTTAGCCTACTGTTTTGAAATATTAATCTTCTATCCTCTCTCAGTTTTTGGACAATAACCAATATGATTCACTCTGATGTAAAATATTAATAATTGGTCGTCAGTGTTTCATGTTCTTACCGCCCCCTAGTGTTGTAGTCACCACAGTGTGGGACCGCTGGCTGGCTCCCAGAGGAGAGTAGGCCTTCAGGTAGAGGGAGTAGGTGGTGGCTTGTTCCAGGTTGGTCACATCATGCTGGAAAGAACCCTTGCTGATGGCTTCCTGCAGCTCCAGACTGTCAGGCTCTGAATCACACACACAGGCATTTAGAATTAGTTATTATTATAACTACACATTTTTTTATTTGAAGTACAAAGGGTATCTTTCTACACTAAACTCTTGCTCTGTGTGTGGGCTGATACTTACCTCCTATCTTGCGAATGTGCAGGACGTATCCGATGATGCTGTCAGTGACGTTGGCGGGTGGCTGGATCCATGTGATCTGCAGGGCATTGGTGGACAGCACGCTGGCTCTGAGGCCCTGAGGGGCGCTGGGCAGGTCTTTAGTCTGGGCCACAGCTAGACGCGCACTGGCTTGATTGGTGCCAGCACTGTTCTCGGCAATGCACTGGTAGATGGCCTCATCTTCTGAGCTAATACGGGTCACAGCCAGAGTGCTGCACAGATAACACACAGCTGCATCAATTCACTGTTGCCCAAAGTCTAATCAGTTCACTGCTGGTCTATTACTGCTACTGCTACGACTACTGCTACTACTACTGCTATTACTACTGCTGCTGCTAGTACTACTGCTACTGCAGCTGCTGCTACTGCTGCTGCTGCTACTACTGCTGCTGCTACCACTATTGCTACTGCTACTACTGCTGCTGCTGCTGCTGCTACTACTACTGCTGCTGCTGCTGCTACTGCTGCTGCTGCTACTACTACTGCTACTGCTACTACTACTGCTGCTGCTGCTGCTGCTACTACTACTGCTACTACTACTGCTGCTACTGCTACTGCTACTACTACTGCTGCTGCTGCTACTACTGCTGCTGCTGCTACTACTACTGCTGCTACTACTGCTACGGCTACTGTTACTACTACTGCTGCTGCTACTACTACTGCTGCTGCTGCTACTACTACTGCTGCTACTACTGCTACGGCTACTGTTACTACTACTGCTGCTGCTGCTGCTACTACTGCTGCTGCTGCTACTACTACTGCTGCTACTACTGCTACGGCTACTGTTACTACTACTGCTACTGCTCCTACTACTGCTGCTCCTACTACTGCTGCTGCTGCTACTACTGCTACTGCTATTACTACAGCTACTGCTACTACTACTACTACTACTACTACTACTACTAATAATAATAATAATAATAATATTATTATAATTATACTACTACTGTTTCTAACACTGCTCCTACTATTACATCTACTAATACTATTACTACTACTGTTGCTAACACTACTACTTCTAATAACCTACTGCTACTATTACTTCTACTAATGCTAGTACTACTTATGTTGCTAACACTACTACTACTCCTACTACTACTCCTACTAGTGCTACTATTACTTATAATAATACTAGGCTACACCTACTACTGTTGCTAACACTACTACTACTACTTTTACTACTGCTACTATTACTTCTACTAGTACTAAGCTATTACTACTACTGTCGCTAACACTACTACTACTACTACTATTATTGCTAACACTTCTACTACTACTACTTCTACTAATACTATTACTGTTGCTAACATTACTACTACTACTATTATTACTACTACTACTACTGTTGCTAACACTACTCCTACTACTGCTACTACTACTAGTGCTACTATTACTTCTGTCAACAACATAAGGGCAAAAACAATATAAAAATGTCAATAATCAAATCATCAACACCAATAGATGTGGTTACATCTGGGATGTGGTAGTACATCTGGGATACAAGGTAATTTAAATACTGTAGAGATAAATACAAACATGTCATCATTAATAAAAATACAAACATGTCATTATTAATAAATATACAGTATTGACATGATTTAATATTCCAATGGATGGATGTTAGTTGTTTGATTGACCCCACACTGATCATCAGAAGACAATCAGAGTCTAACAGGCTCAGTAACCCACTCTCTGTGCAGCACTGCCACTCTGTGGTACAGCTGTTACATGCAGGACTAAAAAAGGCTCTGCTGTATATGCATAGATAAGGTTTTTCATAGAAAACCAGAGTCTGCATCTAAGAATACTACTGCTACCATTTTAGAGGAAATCTTCCCACATGTGAATTTTCAGATCCTAGAACCCTGAGATCAACCTCTCCCACCTCTGTACTTCTGAACCCGTCACTATGGCCTGTGCCTCTTGTTTTATTTATTTATATCTGAATGTAACTTACATCATAATTTTGCTTGCTTCAGTAACACTGTCAGGACATAATTCATTGCCTGTACTTGCATGCAGAGAAAGTACCACTGCTGGCTCTGTCTTTGGGTTGCTATGATACGTAACTTTATCATATACATTCCTCAGATGTTTGAAATGTTCTTCTTATGCTTGAACCAGCCCTAGGACTATATTCTCTGAAAGTTCAGTTCGGTTGGAGAACTACAAACCTAAGTACTCTGTGTAAATCGTTAAACTTCCTAAAGTTACTGCAATTGAGCAGCTTTTACGTTCTATTGATTTCTTTAAAGGTAAAATTACTTATACCTACTTTTAAGATGAGCAACTAACTGATCAGTAACTGACCCATCAGGATCAACCTTAATCAATGATGTTGATTTGGCTTTACTTGGTGTCTTTGTATTTTTAATTATATATTTTAAAGATCATAACATACTGTTAGTGCAGAGCTAAGAATGGACAGACTGAAGTCATTCCTATCCTCAATTTCTACTAAATTATTGTGCACCTAGAGCCTGGAATACATTTCAAGAGACCATCAAATTGAATGTCTTACTTTCTTTGGGCAAATTCAAAGATTTGTTCAATGAATATGATGTTGAGGTCTGTGGATTTCATTAAATAGTGATACGATGACGTCTTTTAGTTTGAATATGTTTTTATTGATATGTTACAATTGATTATTGATGGTTGGTATTTTTGTATTGTTTTATGGTGTTTAAACTCTCAGTGTGTAAAATATGCCAGAATTGAAACTTAAACATTAAAACAATTTAAAAAACATAATCAGCAGAGTGTGAAGAAGTAACAGTGATGACGTTAAACACGTCTGTGTGTTGTGTTGCAGAGATATCTACTGAAGTTAGCATGCTAACAGCTGCTCCGTCCAGGCTGTAATACTACTTGTTCCTCTAGAGGTGATAGTGAGTCTGTGTAGCTGCAGTCTGCCTCAGTACAGAGGGAGAAGAAGTGCAGCTGCCAGACTCGAGCAGACTCAGGGCTCGACTACATTACATCCATGATCCCTGCACACTTTCATAATTTGTTTGGTTTAATCCAGTGGCAGAAACGAGAAAGCAACTCGCAGCCTCGTCCTCACTGAGGCTGCTTCGCAGGTAATAGCCTTTAAACACTATTTAAACTGTTGACGGTTGATTTTCTTCTACCTTTTTTTATTTATTTTATTATTTTGTGAAAATGATTGTATGTATGATATGTAAACAGGGCACTATCGATTATGAGACCTCTGTCTCAATGAGTCTTCCTAAATAAAAGTTAAATAAATAAAATTAAAAAGTAATATAATTACATCGCAGTACATCACTGCCATCACCTACCTGTTGTTATTGGTCAGTTTGACATTGTGTCCGGGCATCAGGACCTTGCCATTCTTCAGCCAGATGAGGTGAGGCTCGGGGACACCCTGGGCCACACAGGTGAACACAGCACTGCCCCCTGCTGGTTTGGACACAGACTGCGGCCACTGCAGGAACTCAGGAGGAGCTGAGTAGAAACAGACAGGAAGATGATGTGCTGACTACAAAAATAATCACAATATTAAACTAAATCCTTTGTTAACAGACCTTAAACGATAATGCACATTTATTTAAATAAGACATTTACAATTTATAGTTTGGAGGCCTGGTGGAGACAATTATTCTGTAATAGTTTTTGCACTGTCACTCAATACAATGGGCAAGAATAAATACCCCCCCAAAAACACTCAGATAAAAGGAAAATAGTAAAACTGAAACTAATATAAAACCTTTAATTTGAAAAGCTTCTCAAAGCATTCAGAAAGACATTGATCATTTCATTCGTAAATTAATTTGTGTCTGCGCTTCAAATGTCAAGGGTGTCGCTCTATACTCCAAAAGGATAGTCAGGTCCCTTTACAACACACACACACACACACACACACACACACACACACACACACACACA
>CALSBV010012135.1:62851-76569 GCA_943590825.1 Bovichtus diacanthus
CACACACACACACACACACACACACACACACACACACACACACACGAAGAAAAGAAGCAATTCGATAGGACACAGGAAGGAAATTACAATCACAAATTTAGTTTTTTCTTTTGCAGTTTGGCCTCCAAGTTTACCTGTGAATGAGAGTGTGTATACAATACATGTCTGGCCAAAAACAGCTTGAATACTCACCTAAAATATACACAACTGCACTGAGGGAGTTCCTTTACTTTTAGGGAGTGTATGAAAATTATTAGATTGGTGAGAAGGGACTGAACCTTTTTTTCATAAAAAAAAAAAAAGGCTGTGGCAGTGGGGCGTGGTTAGGGCGCCGGCTGCTGGTGGAGAGGTGGGAGTGACTCAGCTAGTGATCAGACAGCTGGACAGAACCAGGTAATCAGTCGGCTGCAGAAGGCTGGGTCCAAGACGGGAAGACGTGGCCAAGCGAAGCAGAAAATTTAAAAATTTCACATTTCAGTTGTGAGCATTGTGTGAGGCGGATGTTACCTGCGGTAGCCGTTAAAGAACATTGAAGCCTGTTTTCATTAGAGCCAACCTCCTCTCCATCCGTCATTAGTGTCCCGGTTCAGGCGCCACTTGTGAGCGCGTCCTGCACTCACTCAGTGAAAATGACGGACAGAAACAACTGACTGGTCGCTCCGCATTAGCCTTGTCTTGGACCCGGCAAGAGCCCAGAACCAGGTTACCACCATGCTTATATTGTGTGACTGAGTACCTGATTCTGTCCAGCTGTCTGATCACTGGCTGAGTCCCTCCCACTTCTCCACCAGCAGCCGAGGCCATAACCACACCCCACAGCCACAAAGGCAAACCCTCAAAGTCTCAAAATAAAATACAGTAACAGTATTAAATTGCTACAACTGGATTTACCACTAAAAACAAACAAAAAATACAAACAAAATCATTTAAAATCATGTACTCCACTTTAAAACCTTGAAATTGTCACAATAGCCACCAATTTCCATATCAGAAGAGAAATTAGAATACAATATATAACAATATATCTTAAATAAATTATAAATAGCCTATGCTGTGAGAAAATAAGAAAAGGCTCTTCCAATAAAAGCTAAAAAGATGATCCTTCAGCCAAAATAGCTGCCCCTAATAATTTTCGGACAATCCCTTTACATATCGTGTATGTTTCACCAAACAGTTTTTAAGATCCGACAATTGTGTCAGCACACTGGGCCGTGTTGTTGCACTGTATTTCCAAATATAAGCTGGCTGTGGACCAGATATGGTTACCAGATTTGGCCAGGTTTTGGATCTGGTGGAATAAGCTTCAGTTAGAAACAGTCAGGCCTGACATTTAGCTTATTTGGCTATATCATTCATCAAAAGTCTGGCATCAGTTTAGAAAATATTCATGTCAGATTTAACTCTCTTTTAGGCTAAGCAATTTTTTTGCTACATGCGATTCTTATGACTTTCACTTTGAAAAAGCAAAGCAGCAGATGCTTCCTTGTTCTTTGGCGGCTGACTGTTCCAATAGTTACAACTTTAAAAGAAAAGTTCAACATTTTGGAAAATACACTCGTTGATATCAATCTCATGCCAGGGAGTGGTTATCCTAGCTTAGCATTAAGACTGGAAGCAAGGGGAAACAGCTCGTCCAAAATAAAAAAATTTAATATAAAACTACAAACACCCAAAAAGCAAAAATTAACATGTTAATTTGTTTGTTTAATTTGTACACAGTGTTTGATTTTAGGGGAGTTATATGCAGGAACTATTTGGTTGCCAAATGTCAAAATATAGACCCATCATTGTGCTAAGCTACGCTAATCACAACCTGCTTGCTCAATACTAAACAAACAGACATGAGACTGATGTTCATCTCAACATTATATTCTAGGAACGAAAGCAAATGACTGTATTCCAAAAAATGTTGAGCTAGTCCTTTAAAAACAGGAGCTAAAATGATTTAGATCATAGTCACAGAAAGTGCTAGTTTCTGATTGACTGACTGTTAAAACTGTATAACCAGGCACCTCAAACAGAGGTTTAACAGTTCCACCACGTTTTTACACAAAAATAATGAATTTGGCGAAGAGATGCTTTCTTTGCCTCCTTCCTGTTTGCTAGTTTCACATTTAAAGACGTCTCATTATGTATTATCCTTTACTTGATGGATGCTGCATGGTAAAGAAGAACTAGCCCAGCACAGATTCATACACTTCAAGTGAGTATTGACGCTTCTGTGTGTCTGCTTTGTGGATCACAGCACCGGTTGTTCAGTTTTCCAGACGTCTGCACGAACAGCAACAGGTTTGTTAAGAGCTCCATCCTCCAGAGACATCCAAATGATTGACAGATGACCTTGATAACTGTACAGCTGCTGTACAGTGTGTGTGTGTGTGTGTGTGTGTGTGTGGGTGTGTGTCTCCTTCTGTACAAACACCTGGTTCAGTATTCAAACAGTAAGAGAAAGAGTCCTCATCGCTTGGCACTTGACTACGAGCACCTCAACTGGTTTAATCCAAAATGCAACGTTTGATAAATCCTCCCTGTTTACACACGTCAGAGTGCTTTAATCCATCCATCCCTGTGGGAAGGTTACTGGTATGATCCACTGAGCCAAAGTGGCTTCGTTTTTATGAATCAAATGGACAAAATTGTTTCTTTCATCCACCTCTGATGTTAGGTCAATTTGGACTGATTGAGCTGTGTCTTTGGGGCCAATAAGTAGTGTCTTTCTGCTCAGTTGTGCCCCGCCAGTAAGTCTGTCAGCGGGCACGTTGGCGTCTTGGGAGGAGGGAGTGGCCGGGGCGGTGGCTGTGGTTTTGTATTGGCCTGCCGTGGGCTCGCCGTCCCCCCGCCCCCATCGCTGTCAGCTCTGTCTGCTGGGATTGGAGGAGGTGGTGGTGGGAGGCGGGGCAGCGACATGGAGCCATGGTTATAGTTGAAGAGGTGGTGGAGGTTGTGGCGGAGGTGGTGACCCGGCGTCACCACAGAGGAAGGGATCCGGGAGCAGGAGGAGGCGGAGGAGGAGGGGGGTGGAGGTAGGGGAGGTGTGAGCGTGGCTGGCCTCAGGCTCTGGATCCGCCGGCACTCCTGGCATATTCGCACGTGGCTGCAGCCCTGCAGGAAGCTGCGCAGCGGAGCAGGAGCCACCAGGGCTGACACTGGAGGAGGGGGAGGAGGCGTGCTGGTGGTTGCGTCGGTGCCTAGTGGGTCCTCCAGGAGCCTCTGTGGCCCAGGGCCCAAATCAGGGCCTCCTCCCATACCTACCCCCAGCCCGCCCGTCAGTGAGTCAGCACCCCTGTACAGTTTGCCGTTGCTGAGACGCAACTCGCGGACCAGGCGGATGGGGCGCGGGGTGGCCAGAGCCAGGCGGGAAGGGTGACGAAAGACTCCGCTTCCAGTGCTGCTCAGAGGCCGGCGCCGCCGAGAGCGAGAACTCTTCTTACAGGAGACAGCGTTTCGGATCTCTGTGAGCATCTCATGACAAACGGAGACCTGAGAGAGAATTGGAATCAAGGGAGGGAGGGAGATATGTTTTGGATTTTGTTTTACACATATGCATACACACAAAACCAAATTCTGTTATATGGATTTATTTTATCTAATGCAACTTTTTACTGTGTGTGTGTGTGTGTGTGTGTGTGTGTGTGTGTGTGTGTGTGTGTTAATGCTCTGCAGCTTCACACCTCAAACTACTACTCATCTGTAAATATGTTTCAGTATGTGTGCGAGTGTGTGTGTGAGAGACAGTATTTGTCCTACAATCAGTCCTATAGAAAACAGATAAGGCAGAAAATAAAATAAATGACAGATAAATTCAAGGTTCTGTACTTGGACCTATTCTAATCACCTTATATATGCTTCCTTTAGGCAATATTATAAGGAACCACTCCATAAACTTTCATTGTTATGCGGATGATACTCAACTATATATATCAATCAAGCCAGATGAAACCAATCAATTATCTAAACTTCAAGCATGTCTTAAAGACATAAAAAATTGGATGTCCTGCAACTTTTTGATGTTGAACACCGACAAAACAGAAGTTATCGTACTTGGCCCCAAACGCCTTGCCCAAACGTATTGTCTAATGACATAGTAACTCTGGATGGCATTAACTTGGCCTCCAGCACCATCGTAAGGAATCTCAGCGTTATCTTTGATCAGGATATGTCTTTTAACTCTCACATAAAGCAAATTTCAAGATCTGCCTTTTTTCATCTGCGTAACATTGCAAAAATAAGCCACATCCTGTCTCAAAAAGATGCAGAAAAACTAGTCCATGCCTTTGTTACTTCAAGGCTGGATTACTGCAACTCCTTATTATCTGGTTGTCCCAAAAAATCCCTTAAAACTCTTCAGTTGATTCAAAATACTGCGGCACGAGTATTGACAAGAACTAGGAAACAAGATCATATTACTCCTGTATTAGCTGCTTTGCACTGGCTCCCGGTAAAATACAGAATGGAATTCAAAATCCTTCTCCTGACCTACAAAGCGATTAATGGTCAGGCTCCAGTTTATCTTAAAGGGTTAAAGGGTGTGCTCGGGAGGCAGACACCCTCTCCACATTTAAGAGCAGGTTAAAGACTTTCCTCTTTGATAAAGGTTATAGTTAGGGCTGGCTCAGGCTTGCCTTGGACTAGCCCCTAGTTATGCTGCTATAGGTCGGGGGACTCACTCCTCTCCTCCCTTCCCTATCTTTCTCGCTCTCCTCCTCTCTCTCTCTATTGATATGCATTCATGTCCCTGAAATGCATGTTACTAACTCACCATCCGGGGAGTTTCTGTGTCCCTCATCTGGCAGGTTGCCACTATTAAAGATTACTTCTGGACCGCGAATCGTGGCTGCACCTGTTGCCCTGGTCCTGCCTGACACCAGGAAGCCTTTATTGATATCCCCCTGGATCCATCTTTTTTTATATACGATCGTATCATGTTTTCTCTCGCATAGATTGTCTATGCTGTATTTTTAACTGTGTTGTTTGTTCTGTACACACGTCACCTATTGCACGTCTGTCCGTCCTAGGAGAGGGATCCCTCCTCAGTTGCTCTCCCTGAGGTTTCTTCCATATTTTAGGGAGTTTTTCCTTGTGCGATGTGAGGGTCTAAGGACAGAGGGTGCCGTATCCTGTACAGGCTGTAAAGCCCACTGAGACAAATCTATAATTTGTGATATTGGGCTATATAAATAAACTTGATTTGATTTGATTGGATAAATGAAGAGCAAATAAAAGTCAAAAACTATCTGCATAGGACAAACACATGCTGTTGGAATACAGATGTGAGGAACGAGAAAGAGACATCTCTGTCTCAAATCAGAGCTTCCTGTTTGGGCTGGAATTTAAATTATTGTATTATCAATAAGTTAGCTTCTTCTTTTTAAAGCCACATTAATCAATCTTTTACGCACATGCATGTAGACAAGTGCTGCAACACAATACACATTTTTGCCGTCAGTTTCAGTCTTTTCCGCTGATTGACATTTTTTGACCTTGGGGCGAATTCACAAAGAATGGACACACGGCATGCAAACACGGCCAAAAAGTTTTGCACCTGAAGGCAATTTGCCCTTTTTTTGCAAAGTAAGAGGGAAGAAATCATTTGTTTATATAATAATATTATTTTCTATTCATTTTGTTTTCCTTTTTTTCTCATGTATTTCCTAAAAGTACATGTCGGGGAGCTTTATTCATTTCTTTTTCATGACACAGCTTTCACTCCATCAAAATAAATGAGTTGATTGGCCCCCTGATCAATAGGCTCTTAGTTACCACCAACTCTCTGAAGACGTTAATACATTCACTGTAACTGCATGTGGCTCGTATCACTGATCTTTGTGAATTGGAATATGTGTTTGCAATGAGGCTCATTTGCATAGAAAGGGGCCATCTGTCTGCATTTGACCTCATTTAAATAACTGCAAATAGCACAGGAGAAGTGAGACAATATTTGCATGGCAGCACAGTTTAAGGTGGATTACACCATTTCAGAGTTTCTTTTTGTCTTATTTTTGCAGATTTAACGGCCGCAAATGTCACATAATCCTTTTGTGAATTCGCCCCTGAATGATTTTGAGATATTTGAGCTTTAGAGTTTTCACATCCTAAATGGCAAATTTAATATATAGCAAAGTTTTCTTTCATTTGTCAAAAGAACAGGCAGTCTAAAGGTACTCTAAATATATAATATCAAAATGCTTTCCATTTTTAAATGTTGGTGTTTGTTTTGCAGATAACACTGTCTTATATTGAGATTTCATTTTTTGTCCAGAATTATATATTTATTCTGCTCACACAGGACAAAAAGCAAGGATTGAAAAAAAAAATGTTAGTCTTACTTTTTTTAAATAAACTAAATGTATTAATTTCTTAATGGAGATATAATATAAAATATTTTTGGAAGAGGCAAAAATTCTGCAACATGTTTTAATGCACCTTCAGAATCAACAAGGACATTCAAAACAATGTGTTTGGATTTGTTTGCTTGCTGCTGTTCCTCAAGCTGCTGTTTTACAGTGTATTTCCAGTCTCTGTACGCCAAAGTTCACCTTTTATTCAGCACACACACACACACACACACACACATAGACACACTAACACACACACAGGCGGATGACCTACTGAGGTGTTTGAGCTGAGGTTGAGGCCGGGGGCGGGGCAGGAGGAGGAGGACGAGAGAGGAAGAGGAGGATGATGATGAAGATTTACCTCGTCCGTCTCGGCAGTGCGCCTCGTCGACCATACAAATTCCATGATGGCCACGAAGACCGCGATTATGAGGCCGCAGATTAGGACCACAAAAATTCCACCAATGTTCTCCATGCCGAGACCTAAAACACACAGATACACAGTAATGTACAGTATCTATGTATGTACAAGTATGTACATTTTGACTTTTCATGACAATTCATCCAACAGTTGTGAAGACATTTAATGGTGCAAACTTTGACTTGGTGCAAAGTCATTGGGATAATTCACCCAATAGCTTTTAGACTGGACGCTGTGGAGCAACCAACCTACTGACAGATATTGCCATCCATAGAGCACATACACTGCTCGTCCAGTTTAGGGCTACAATTAATGGTTATTTCTAATTAATCTGCAGATTATTCTCTCAATTATTTGTTTAGTCTATGAAATTGTGAAAAAATATTATCCCAAGGTAATGTCTTTAAATGTCTTCTTTTTTTTCAGTCCAAAAGCCAAAGATATTCACTTAAATGTGATATAAAACAGAGAAAAGCAGAACATCTCCATATTAGAGAGGCTGAAACCATAATTTTCTGACATTTTTGTATTAAAAATGACTTAACATTACAATTAATTGAATATCAAAATAGTTGGCAATTATTTTGCTGTTGATCACCTTATTGATTAGTCGACTAATCATTGCAGCTCCAGTGGAGTTAGCAGGCTAAAATTTCAAAATACATTTTTAATAACCAGGTATGTCTGCCACCATTCATCGTTGTCTATGAAAATGTTAGTATCTTTTTTTAACATTTGAGTTTGTAGGTGCAAATAAATGATTGAAACATAGAATCAATGATGAGCTCCATCTCAGTGTGTAAAACGAAAAGTTGATCAAAAGCTACTCCATGTGTTTATGTTTTACTGTCATCGTTCTGTTTGTATTGTACCCGGCAGCGTTAGCGAACGTTGGTCAACACGAGCTTAGCTATATGTTTGTTTGACAGATGATTTGTAGTTGTCAGCTAAATTAACTATTCTGGCACACTGTAGAACATTTTGGTTTTGGTTTCAGTCAAAGTTGAGGGTAGCAGTACTTCTGCCGTCAGGGAAAAGGCCTAAGACCTAAGACCTGGCAAACAAACGGCTAACGTTAGTGTTAGCCAGTTGTCATATTACTCATGTATAAAAACTAATACAGGTTGGTCATGTCGCTCTCAACTTTAGGTACCGTAATTTCTGGACTATTCAGCGCATCTGAATATAAGCCGCACCCACTGAATTTTTAAAAAATATGTATTTTGTACATAAATAAGCCGCACATGTCTATAAGCCGCAGGTGCCTACCGGTACATTGAAACAAATGAACTTTACACAGGCTTTAACGAAACACGGCTTGGAACAAAAATAAATAGGCCTTTAAACGCCTTCAACTTGAAAGCTGCATCATATGCCTTTCTCCGTGTCTTTGCCATGATGAGGGTGACAAAATGACTACCGTAATCAGAATCGTGACCATTCATAATGTCTGCTGTTTAAAATGTCCGCTGTTCATAATGTCCGCTGCTGAAGACATTCCAAGAACTAATAATGCAATTGAAGGTTGGCATAATGTTTTTAGAGGTTCATTTGGTACACTGAATGAAACACCGAGAAATTTTGTAAAAAAGTTAATTACCGTAATGAATGGGAAGTTTGAGTGCGCTCGATTTACGTCACATTATGTGATGGTGCTCAGTTTTTTGGCGACATGAAGCTTGTGAAAGCGGGAAAAATCCATAAATTAGCCGCGTCATTGTATAAACCGCGAGGTTCAAAGTGTGGGAAAAAAGTAGCGGCTTATACAATGTAGTCTGGAAATTACGGTAATAAGTTAGCTACTTGCTAAACTAATTTAGATAAATAGTAACACGCCAGGTGCCGGTGGGCTTTTCTTCAACATCGTAAATGTAACCTTCAATCCAGTTGCTGGATCCCTTTGTCTGGATTCTTTTGGGATCTTTGCAGACTTATCTGCCCACGTTTGATTGTTGCAACAATTAGCTGAGGTTTGGCAGGGAGATTCCTTTCCCCCATCCCCGGGTATTACTCTCACTGTATTGTGAATAAAGTTTGAGGAAAAAAAAAGGTTCCCACTCTCTGCATGACTGATTCAACCATATCTCATGGCTGCATGCTCATGTAATTGGCTAAAAAGGAGGAAGAGATCTGATTGGCTACAGATCATTTCCTGTTAAAAAAAATGCATTTGTGAAGCGATGTCAGGGGAGTCCCAAAAGACCTACACACAAATGCAGTGAAGTTCATACACAAAAAGCAGTTTGTAATTGCAGGTTCAACAGTTTGTATATGAATGTAACAGAATCCAAATATGTTTTTGATGAAACTTGCAAATATTGTAAACCTTATTTTTATATATGTGGACTTTTTTTTACATTTATACACAACGATCACTATTTTTGTGTACATTGAAGAATATGTTTGTGGACAGAGCTGCGACATCGTTAGGAGGACCCTATTGAAACTGTAGGAATGATTATTATTATACTTTTTTAAAAATTATTATTATTTTCTTTATTATTATTATTTTCATTATTATTATTATACACTAAATTTAGATATGGTGAATAGGAATGATTATTATTATTAGACTTTTTTTTAAATTATTATTTTCTTTATTATTATTATTATTTTCATTATTATTATTATACACTAAATTTAGATATGGTGAAAAAGAGCGTTAAAAGGTGGATGATGCTTCATAGTAAAACTTGAAAGTTTACGATGAACAGCTTCGTTCTGGCGACACGACGAATTTCGATGTTTTGCCATTAGAAACTGTTGTAAGTCGACTCTGTTACGGCTGTGCCTCTTCCCAGCGGGCTTCCTTGTGTTTCTATTTGTTCTCCCTTCCTCTGTGATTGTTTTGTCTGTGTTGGCGTGGGAGTGGCTCAACCTCCCGGGCTGCAGTCAGCTCATCACCCTGTCTGCCTACTCACTTGCTTCCCATCAAGTCTCTGGCTCTTCAACCATTATTTGCCAGATTGTTGTACAACCTCAGTGATATTAGCGCCCTTAGCAAGATTCTGTGGGCCTTTGTGTGATTCTCTTGTGCTCCAGGATCATCCCCTGTCGATCCCTTTCCTGTCTCCTTCCTTCACTACCACACCACTGTCTCCTCCGCTCCGCCTTGCCAAGTGTCTTTTTCCGGATCCTGATCCCCGCACCTGGTCCTCAAATAAATATCATCTTTTCCAAACCTAGTCCGTGTCCTGGGTTTGGGTCCTCACCCCTGTGAGCATCACAGACTCTACATGGTCAAATCTTCTGGAAATTTCACACGATTGATGAGGGTCCCAACCTGAAGACATCTACAGGCCAATTTTGAATCATAGTCATTGGGATGATTGAAAACGAACGAAACTTGGTACATGCATTAACAGTGCTAAAATGTGTTAACTGATAAGGTTACTGTGCTTGGGTGTGGCAAGGGGGCTCATTAGTGACCCTACAAAATATTAATGAAGCGGCCTTCGCAATATGGTTCACCTAGATGTAAGATATGTTCCAGACACATGTATCACATGCCATTTTGAATTTAGTGCAATTTGTTTTGTGTATGTTTGGCCATTTTCAGGTGCCGTACTTTAACAAAGTCCTCCTACAGATTTAATCCGATCGATTTCAAATTTGGTCAGCACCAAAATCTTGAGTTTTCATGGAACAACATTTTGCGTTATTCAGCATGAATCACGATGTTGTTGATTCCCACAGATAAAGACAATCGATACATTTACATCATCCGATTTACATGACAATTACATTTTGTGGTCTACGTGTCATATAGAGCCACAAAATGTTTGTTCAGTGTGTGTTCTCTTGCACCACATAGTGTACACAGGAAGTTGTACAAGATTTGCAATGTATCATTTCCAGCGCAACACACTCCATGCAAGAAATAATGTTCACTCCTGTGGCCAGTCTCCAATGGTCACGGCAGTAACCCCGATGTGCGTGGATGTCATCGCTGCTTGCAGCTTTACTTAATATTGAGGCTGATCTCACTTTATAGAACAACATCACACACACACTTTGCAATCAGCAACAAAGAGACACTTGATTAGTCTTAATGGGTCTAATGGGATCTTAATGCCTTGATTTTCTCAGGCTTCACACACACACACACGCACGCATGCAAAAACACATGATTTTTTGTGCTCTGGGAATGAAGAAAGCTGTTGGCACAGATGACAGAGCAACTGATTCACATTCCCATTATGACCGGCTGAATAAATCCAGGAGGAGGAGGAACATTTGTATCTGTAACTGATAAAAGAAACACACTTAATTTGCTTTCTTGCAGAGAGTTAGATGTGACGATGAATACCATTCTCACATTTGTTCGTTTAGTATGAAGGCTGTGCTGTGCCACCCACCTTTGGCTCGATGGTCCTCCTCTTTGGGACACTGTCCTCCTTCCCACCAGCGTCTCTTCAGGATCTCCAGCCTGTTGCTCTCCTGCAGCTGTAAGATCCCCAGAGTGATTTCATCTCTGTACGGAGAGCCTGAGGAGGAACAAGAACCCAGTCATTCACCATTTGAAATTCAGTCAAGTGTCAGGTTAATATAGCACATTTTCCAAACTAAAATAAACATTACATTTAAAGAACAAGTTTGTCTGGCTTTTGAACCTCACGATAAGACGCTGGAGCATTTTATCATTTATTCAAAGCGATTTTAATGGGTCATCACAGCTGTTTCTTCAGTTCAGGATGAACTAAATGGATTTAATACAGTCGTAGTTTAACGTTTGAATTCATGCTAAAATCCCATGATGTGGTTGGTCTATTTGCTTTCAGACTACAAATGAACCACACAAAACTCTCCTTCTCAAGCGGTCTTACCCCATCTCAGCTCGTCTTATGTTTACATCTTTTTTCGATATATATATTTTGTAAAAATTCATTGCACTATTTGTACATTTTAGAATTGTTATACTGTCTCTTACTGTGTATTGCAACTGCTGCACAACAATTTCCCTCGGGATAAATAAAGTTTTATCTCATCTTATCTTATCTTATCTTAAATGGACCTTACCAGGGTGAATGAACTCCCTATGACATTCTTCATATGGGACGTTAATGGCATCAGATTTATGTCATAATATTTTGTGAGAGCTAATTATATTATTTCACGTGCACGCATGTTAACTGTGACACGCACGATATAAGTCCTCGCGCAACAACTCAACAACCGAGTTGTACAGGCAGCTGCAAGAGAGAAACGAAACATAGGGACAGGCAAAGAATGGCACCTGCAAGCAAGTGCACAAAGCAGCCACCACACTTAGGCTGAGTCAGGAAATGTACACAGGAAAGACAAGAAAGGATGGCCGTTTGCGTAAAATAGGGCGGGAAGAGGACAATGTTTAATGTATTTTAGAGTGTGTTCAGGGAGAAAATGGTTATCTCGTTTGTTAAGGACAACTGGACTGGAAGGATGGCTTGAAAATGAATGAATATGGATGAATAGACTGTGAGAGAAGAACACCTGAAGGTGGCTGTAATGCAACATCTTGGATGCAACTGCAATAAAACATCAAAGAAGAAGTGACCACCATGCCCGAGAGAGCAGGTGCAGTCGAAAAGTGCTTTTTGCTTATGAAGGTTCTTAACTGAGTGAAATGACCCAGAAGTATCTCAGTAGGGAACACTGCACCATCCTCTATCAAAGGAAAGGAGATCATTCTGTCCCACAATACCTGGTGGCAGCAACATTTGAAGCGACATCATACCATTACTCTTTAATTGTACAGTATGGATACATTGAAAACATCCTTCTTAGGAGGTGTGATTACTATACAAATCAAGAAAGGATTCGTTTTCAAAACACATTGACTGTCATTGTAGCCATATATCTTCTATGTGTTATAAATAAAGTTGCTGAAGAAAAACATAACAACTCTGCCCTTGTGTAAGTGCAGTCGGATTCTCTGATGTAGTCCTTATGCATTCTCCTTCACCTCATGATATTTTCCATTGGGGAAGTAGGAAGTGGAAGTAGGAAGTGGTATGAGATTCAAAATGTGCACAAAATATCAGCAACCCAAACAGAGTAGGCCAAATCTTTGCCAACCAAACCATTTAACTTATTCTAGGAATGCTGCCATTAAGTATAATAAACAGATTTATCTTGTGCTCATTGATTTGATAAATATTTGCTATTTTTTATTTACATGCTTTAAATCCATTGATGAAAGACATTCTTTGTGAGATGTAGCCAAAGATGTCTTAACTGGAGGTGGTCTGGATGCTTCACAAATGGGTAAAAAGCAAGAGATTGAATTTGAAATTGAAAATGCATTGATTTAAAAAAAATAAAATAAAACAAGTTCTAAAGTTGTCATTTTTCTATGATCCTTCCAACAAGAGGTAGAACATAGTTGTTAAATATTTAAACCCAAACAGGAGAATCTGGTAAAAGCATTTCTAATTAATGTTTCAAATCAATATGTATTATTAGTGTCTTACAATGTTTGATGCATTCTGCATCCACTCGCTTCATATTCTCAACTACTTTGTAGGTTTGCCTCATCTTTTGTTATTTTCACATCTTTACAGCAACAGAGATGAGGGACATGCAGATATTAGTGAGGACATCAAGGAGCACTTCCGCTGGGATGCAGCGGAATAGAGTTGTTCATGTGATTGGATAATGATGCCTGCCTTGATCTGGGAAGCTGAAAAGTCAATAATATTGTTTTGATATGGTTGTGTAGCTTATCAATGTGAGTTCAATCAAAGGGGTCTTAAACAGTGGGCTGGGCAAAAACAGGCTCCCCAATGAATCGCCACCAGAGGCCTGCACTATGGAGCAGGATTTAGGGTTAGCGAGGGAACTTCAGGTTTAACTCTGGGTTTTCAGTTCTACGACGGTGGTTCACTTCTTCTGCACACCTAACCTGCGGCGCAGCAGATAAGAGATCAGCTTGTGTCTCCGAGAACCATCACCTTACCGTGGTGGAGGGGTTTGGGTGCTCC
>CALSBV010012135.1:81569-104054 GCA_943590825.1 Bovichtus diacanthus
GGCGCTTTTGGGGTGGCCGGCGGGTTAACCAGCTGACATTCGCGGCAGGACGCACACCACCGCTTCACGTCCGCGCGGATGCCCGGCCAATAAAATCGGGCCATGATCCGGTTCAGTGTTTTTTCATACCCTAGATGACCGGACATGGGGTTGTGATGAGCCGCCTGGAAAATCATTTCCCGACAGCTGCTCGGCACCAACAACTGGGTGTTTTCCTCCCCTGTTTGCGTATCGCGGCTCACCCAGTACAACCTGTCCCTAATCACTGTGAAGTGCGGGTGAGTGAGTGGTGCGTTCAGGTGCAGTGGGGAACCATCGATACTTACGACCTGGTCGAAAGCATGACGGAGGGTTTCATCCCGGGACTGTTCGAGGGGGAAGTCCTCAACTGGACGCACAGGTTTGGACGGGGACACTTCGTCCCGAGCGTCCCCGCCCTCCCCCTCGAAGGGCCCCACCTCCTCCGAGTCCCCACTCAACACCTCACACAACTCACATGTCCCTACTGCACGGGAACGCACCCCCATAGCTTTCCCCACTGGCCTATGGAACCCCGGCCAATTCGTTCCCAGAATTAGGGAAGTAAGGCGAGTACTAACTCCAGCCTTAACCCTATGTTTTTTTCCCCTGAACGAAATGGTAAGGGTCACCACCGGATACTCGTGAATATCACCATGAACACACCTCACCCTCACCCACAACGCTTCCACCAATGCCCCGGGCCGAACCAAGCGCTGGTGGATCATGGTTTGGGTACAACCAGTGTCCAGCAGAGCCTGGTGTATACCCCCCTGTATACATACTGGTACGCGGTATGTCCCTTCCGGACCGGAGGAGGAGTCTGGCGGTCCCGCAACCCAGACCAACTGTCCAACCTCCATGAGTGGGCACTCACGGCGGAAGTTGCCGTGTCGCCCGCACCGCCAGCAATCCTGCCCCGCCGTTTGAGGACCCCCTCTGCGTGCCAGAGGACCAGACCCGCCGACTGGGCCCTGTGAAGAGACAGAAGGGATATTAGGGGGGTTGACGGCTGCCGGGGCACCGGCGGCGCCGTGGACGTGCAGGGGGCTAGCAGCTGCTGCAGCAGCTCCCGCAGGAGAGCATGGTCCTCACACTGAGCGGCCGCAGTCTCCGCGAGAGCCTGGCTTAGCTGCCGCTGAAGGGCGGCCGTGCCCTCCTGCATCGCGGCGAGGAGCTGGAGTGCTTGCTCCAGCGGAATGGGTGGGGATTCCCCCCCGACATGGTCCCTGTTCAGGCGCCAAATGTGAGCGGGTGCGCTCACACAGGGAAACGACAGCGGGAGAATGAAGAGAGGGAGCGTTCTTTGGGAGCGCAAAACAGTTTATTAAAAGGCGGCTCGGTCTCTGTCTCTGTCTCCGTCTCGCCTCTGTCCCCGTCTCCGCTCGTCTTCGTGTCGTTCCGTCCTGTCCGTCTCTCCGACATGAACCCAGCCTACTGCAAGACAGAACCAGTTCATCGGCGTGCTTTTATTGTGCGACTGATTACCTGATTCCGTCCAGCTGCCTGGCCTCCAGCTGAGCCACTCCCATCTCCTCCCCAGCCACCACACCCCACTGCCACAATACAATACAGTAACATTGATTTAGATTGATACAGATGTTGATTCATATTTGATCAGCACGGCTTACACAGTTTGATCGGATTTCAAAAGCACTGCTTTAGAGACTCCTCGGCTCTAATTGGTTGTTTTCCTTCGGTTGTCTTCCATTAGGAGCACTGGGGGAGGTCGAGACACATGATATCTTTCATAGATTATGTCATGCACTACTGTCGGGATATAGTGACAGTTTCATAATGTAGACAGGTGCAGCTGTGGCTCAGGCGGTAGAGCGAGTCGTCAGAGTATTGGCCGTTTAATCCCAGGCTCCTCCGGTCCACATGTCAAAGTTTCCTTGTCAAGACACTGAACTCAGGCATACAGTAGCTTTCCTATGTGTGTTTACATGTAGTGTATAAGCTCTTTGCGTGGTCGGAATACGAAAAAGGGGCTTTATAAATGCAAGTCCATTTACCAACTGTAGCTTTGAGGTTCAAAGTGTAGTTTCGAGCCACCTGCTCCAAAGAAATAAGGAGCAGAATTTCACTTCTACTACGGAGTCGATACAATCAAAATGTACAGTAGTCAGTTATTTAAAAAGCCTACTATAGTATGTTAACCTATTTATATGTTAGTTGTAGTAGTTTGGCATGTTTATTCTATTCTAAGTTTAGAGTATTCAAATGTATTCTTTATATTGTGTATTGTCAGACAGCGGGAGAGACTCCAGCTCAGTTGAGTTGAATGTAATCGAATAAATAAATAATAAAACAGACACAGACTACGGTTGTAATATTAGAGGCATATCTAGAGGAACTAGTGGTATTACAGCCTGGACAGAGCAGCTAGCTGTAAGCATGCTAACTTCAGTAGATATCTCTGTAACACAACACACAGACGTGTTTAAGATCAGCACTGTCACCTCTTCACATTCTGATAATGTTGATGTTTGCTCAGTAGTTTAATGTTTTAAGTTTAGATTCTGGCATATTTTACACATTGAGCCTTTAAGTAATAAATAATGACGTGTACTAACACATTTGAGGTTTTTGCAGGCCTTCATTTAAATAGTATTCAACATAAGCAGAGGCTCAAAATGATTTGAGGACTAACATGATCAGTGTTACTCACCTTTTATAAATGATGTGTAAACTATTTCTGAATTATGAATTTTTTGCATTCCCCTAATCTAGAGTGTAAACTATTTATCACACGTGAATGTCTAAGATATAACTAGTAGATCTTCCTCACCTGTTATGTATGATACGTATATGTATAAAAGTAATTTACACAGCATTAACTATTCCACCATGTGCAAATGCAACTTTCTTTCATCACAATGAATGAAAGACAACACATAACAGTATCAAATATCTTAATCACTTCAACAATCAAGCCACATATATTTTACATCAACTATCCTACACCTCTTCCAAAACGATCTTACATAAGGTAGTATGTAAGTGGGTACCACAGTGGGTACCACAGTACAGAGGTATAGACAGCCACACGCCTTCGGACACACTTATAAACACCAGCCGCTTCTTTTCACCTGGACTAGATTTCAAACATTTCCATCAACTCTGATCTGCAGTTTAAGATGTTTGTCACAGTGCTTAGCGTCCAGTGAACAATGCCAAGGCTGCATTAATGGCTCATTTTGCATTTACAATGAGCTGCACCAAGAAATGAAGCATCTGCATCTGATTCTAGGGTGTGCAGCGTGTTGTAATGTTTTCATCTCACACATGTCCTGACATCTCACCACAAACATTCAAGCCTACGGATATATAATAATAATTATAATAATAATAATAATAGTAATAGTAATAATAATAAAATATTTTATTATTGGAGCAATTATCAAAATAAAAATAGAGCTTCACAGAGAGAGAACATTTAATAAAAATACTTGAAGGGCAAAATAAAAAAATAAGAAACAAGAAATTAAAAAACAATAAAATAAAAAGGGCAGTCTAGATAAAATCAGGATATGCTTCCCGATAAAAGTGCGTTTTTAGAAGAGACTTACAAATAGACACCGACTCAAACAGCCTCCTTTCCTTGCACAGGGCGTTCCAGAGTGTTTGGGCTTGATTACTAAAGCTCTGTCCCCTTCAGTGTTCAGCTCGGACTGTGGAACAGATCTCAAACTACGCAGAGGTTCAAAATGGACAAAAAAGTCTCAAATATAATCTGGAGCAGGTTATGAATAACCTTAAAGATAATCAATAATCCATCATGTTGTCTTTACAGCATACACGGATATAACCTGTGTTATAATGTGACACTTTTAAATATCTTTTAATCTTTGTCAATATTTTTTTATATTTTACATGTATGGATTACACAGGTCACTGCAAAGATCAGGGAATTTGATTGATATTTTAACTCATATCACCTTAATACTGTATGGGGGGGGGGGGGGGGGGTATTAGGTATTAGGTTGATAGCTCAGAATAGCTCAGAATAACACCCTATACAACAGATTGCATTTTAAAGCAAAATCTGGCTGTCAAATGTATCACAAAATCCCAGATTTCAAGAAGAAATAAACCATTTTATGTTATTCATTTATTATCTATCTTTATTATATATCTATGTAACCTTTGATATACCATGCACTGCACCAAACAGCACGATGTTGCACATGGTGGCCACATGACAAAGGTCAACATTACTACTTTCAACCTGGATTTTTATTCTGGAAATGTCATGGCAACATACTTATGCTTTGACTGCTATCAGTGTCTGCGTCATATTCAACTTTGTTCTAACAATCTGTACAACAGTACTAACCAGATCAGTTTTTCTCAATATTGTACCCGCCCCTTCTCTCCAGCTACAGTTTCAACAGTGTTGCTGGTTACTTCAGAATATTCAATGTGATCCATCATCAACCTGAGGAACTCTTGTGGGGCCTGTACAATTTCTGGGTTCCTCAACAGTTCTTCAACAGTTCTTCAACAGTTCCTCAACAGTTCCTCAACCGTTCTTCCCACCATGAAATTTCTAGGCAGTCCAAGTTGATAGTCGTTCCTGACATATCTGACTCTAATTTTGTGATCCGAATGGAAATAATGTCACGTCTGAGAATGCCCTGTTGACATGAAAAAAACAATAATTTAAGATCATATTGAAGACATATGCATATAATGGACATATAATATAAATATTCTGTGCAATAGCAATTTTTCATAAGTGCAAAAGTTTGACGATCATTATATTTAGCTTTTTTACTGTTTACTGAATTATTTATTATACCTACTTTTTTTTCTTTACTGATGCCTCCTGTTGTTGCACTGTCCCCTTTGCTGCTGTAACTCTGGACATTTCTGGGATCTTATTCATGATCAATAAAAACAAGCAAGGGGCTCGCATACTGACTGAAACATGGACAGAACATTTCTTCTGCATGTCTTTCAAAAGCATTTTTTAAAAGATGTGCTCTGCAGGTAAACTGTGATGGTCGGAAAAGGTGGGGACTGTGATGGTTGGAAAGGGTGACGGTTGTGATGGTTAGAAGGAGTGGGGGCTGTGATGGTTGGAAAGGGTGGGGGCTTTGATGGTTGGAAGGGGTGGTGGCTGTGATGGTTGGAAAGGGTGGGTGCTGGTGATGGTTGGAAAGGGTGGGGGCTGGTGATGGTTGGAAAGGGTGGGGGCTGTGATGGTTGGAAAGGGTGGGGGCTGCCTATAACGTTACTTACCATGTAATTTCTATTGTTTTGCACATGCATCACAAACGCAATAAACTCAAATACAAGTCATAAAAGCAGGGCAGCTGCAGTGCAGTTTTGATAACAAAGTAGCTCCTGTTACTCAACACAAATTGCTAGTTAGCTAACTCGCTAGCCTAAAACTGGCTAGCAAGCCACTGTAGCATTAGGATAGGTAACGTTAGCTAAGTGAATTACTGGGTTGTTAGACAGAGCAATCTATCGGTATCACTTGCGTGTAAATCTTCAGTTGTCGTTGTTCCATCCAGTGTCACCAACTCGTCTGAAATAACAAGCCTCTGGCCAGCCTCTTCCTGAACCACACCTTCTTCTTCTTTTCTTTTTTGTTTAATGGCGGGTGGCAACTAGTGTAATGACACCTGTCAATCAAGGTACAAGGAGGTCTGTGTGGGCATGATCGTGATTGAACGTGCCCAATCATAACAGGGCCAATGCCCACCATTGGATTCTGCACCCAAATTGTCAAAAGTCAGGTTGTTTAGTGTGAGCAGATCTCAATGTGGAGAGCAGAGTGAACCTGTGTGAGCGTGTATTCCCTCGCTTCCCAGCTTACTGCTGAGTTCTACACGCGCAGGTGCGATTCTTTGCCTCTCCCTATGTTTGGTTTCTTGCTCGCAACTGCCTGTACAAGTCTCGGTTGTTGAATTGGTGCTCAAGGACTTGTATCGTGCGTGTGGTAGTTAATATCTGTTGTGTGAAATAATATAAATTTTGCTTGGTAGCACGTTTTATGGCGCTCGCAATTAAAATTAAGAACACGATCAAAAAAGAACCATATATTTCTAGAAAAGTGCTAATGAAAAATAAGAAGAGCTATTGAAGGAAAATATGCCGTGCAGAGTCTAACATTTAAGTGTAAAAAGAAATGTATTAATATTTAACTACACGATCTTTCTAACATGGAAGAAGCAGGTCAGATTGCTTAGCTTAACTAAAAACTGAAATAAACTGTCCAGCACCATCAGCTCTTTTATTCAGTGTATTTTTTATTGAAAATTAAACTTAGTAAAAGCCACAGTTGACCTGCTCACCTCTATTTTGTTAAACATGTGTTGTGCTGCACTAACAGGCACAGCGTGATCTTGACTGCTCTGTGGGTTTTTGTATTGACATTTTCCTTCCAGAGAGCACATGTGCTGATAAACTCTGAAATGTTGAGAGAGAAGAGGAAGAGACGAAGCAGCAGCCGCATCTTTGATACAAATCAAACAAACCCGCTGCTGTTTAGACTCTCATTGTGTACCTGAGGTCTGTGTTCTGCTGTGTTCTAAACTAAATATAGACCTATGTGAATGGGAACATTACTTTTGGTGACTGGTTAGAAATGATTTTTGCAGCAGCAGCATGGTGTCAGCCACTAACCCAGTTCCATAGAAAGTAAGTTTACTATATTATTTTGCCTAAGAACTAGACAAATCTGAGACCTCATGTTTTATTTGCTCTGGATGCATCTGGTCCTCCTCTGCTTTGGACAGACTTCCAGCGACCTGAGACATGCCGGTCAATCACAACCGTTTATTTAATACATATATTATATACACACATACACATTTATATATGGTGTTTTAGACAAAGACCGTTGAGGCATTTTCGAAAACAACCAAGATGGCTGCAGCTGATGTGAAACTTTTCTGTCTCAACATTTATATTCTCAACGTTCAACGACTCAACGTTCAATACTGACAACCAATCTCGGAACCTATCAGCCATCAGCCTGACCATGATTATCCTCTGGGGGAAACAGGCAATATTTCTGGGGTTCCAGTGTAGCCAGCAGATATCCGGGCCAAGACTTCCTTTTCGTGTGCCGGTCAATTGTTTATAGTCCGATTAGAAACTTCAGATGCGAGTAGTAGCAAGTTTACAAGCTGTTTTTTATCTATTATAAAGGTAAATCATTGTCAGATGATAGCGGATGAATTCCAAGATTACATTTTGGCCAATGTGTTCCAATTATTTTGCTCTACACACGGACTGTTTACCTGCATTCAACAATACTTTTCTTGAGAAGAATGGTATATAGTATCACTTTGCACCAAGTCCCGCTCTAATTATGATTGGCCACCTACACCAGGCAGACCTGGTCACTGGTCGCTCAGTGCTACGTCACATGCTGATAAAGGCCCTTGGAAATAGAATATAAACTGAGAGGTTCAAGACTAATTTAAATTTTATGATTTGCTCTGGCGATGTCAGGCTGATATTAATTAATAACATATGTGTTTTTGTAGGGAAGTAATGCCGTTCGATTACACTCACATTGTTAGAGTCCCAGTACAGTATAGGAGCATTTTTAAATGCAACCACAGAAGAAATACATCTATACATATCAATATACCAAAGTCAAGACCCAGTCTATATTATAGCATATCAGTACCTGTCATTGATATTTTTTCCACCACAGCTCTAAGTTATGAAGCTTTTATCCTCACTTTTTAACCTCCCTGCTCTGGCAAGTTTCCAAAAGAATCAACTTCAGCAAGTCATATTTATTTTCTAAAATAGATGGATACCATTTCAGATTTTCTTCTGGAAGATGTCACACACTTATGTTATATTTACAGACAGGTGCCGGACAAAAGGTAAGGCAGACTAAATTTATTACAAACAATATGTGATGTGATGGCAGACTAAACACAATTACACTTCACGTAAAGGTTGGTGCTTGGAGAAATAGAAGAATTCATCTGGTGCCAAGACATTTTTCAAGTTCAGAAAACAAGACTCAAACGAAAAGTTGGACATCTTGGGAAATGTACTTGCCAAAGTCAGATGAAAGGATTGATACCACCAAAGCAACACTGTTGTGGATTTTTTACTTCTGCCTTCCAGTAATTTTCATTTTCCATTTTCTCTCAACTGTCTTAATTGTGTCTTAATTTACAAAATGTCATTATATGTTATGGTTACTGTAACTCACCCAGAGGCATTCCAATGCCGTATCCTTTGGTGTCCAGCAGTCCTCCTATCTGTGTTAGGTTGCAGTTTAGGCTGCGGTAGTACTCGTTCATTGTGCTCTCCATCAGGAAGGCGTACTTGGAGTTGAGGACGCGGGCGATGCCTTCCTCTGTGCTCTTCACGAACACGCTGGGCTGCTTGGAGTTCATGTAGTTCCACATCCGCTGGTATGTCTGGTAACGTGAATTCTGGAGGAAGAGGTTAGCAGTGTTTATTTTGGCAGCTATTTTAGATTTAGTTTGACTTTTTAGACGAAAAATTATTATTAGTATTTAGTCACATTTTTATCCTTCATAGTTTTAGTCTAATTTTAGTTGACAACAACTCACGTGTTTCAGTCCAGTTTTAGTAGACTGAGTTATTTTTTTCTCTATATTTTGTCCACTACTTTTTAATTTAGTCTTAGTCCTGTGTCAAATGTCAGTTTGATCAGATTATATTGAACATTTCAGTCAATCTATTTTAGCAAAACCTATTTTAAATAACATCTCATCTTATAATTATCTGATGAAAAACGCAGGTTAAATGATACAGAATGCAACTTGGCTACTCCGAGTCCTGACTTTGCTCATTAGCGATGACCCCTCCGGCACGTTATGAGAGCCAATCCGAAAAATATGCATTAATCAACCCGCAAACAGCAAATTTGACTGACAAGTCAAGGACGGATATGGATTGGGTGCGGTGTGTGTCTGTTTGTGTGTGTGTGTGTGCGTTTAAGAGAGAGAGTGACAGAGAGTGTGGAAAAGAAGGTGAAAATAAAAACAGATTTTGGTAATGTTTCCATTTTTTTACATTTTAGTCTTTTTATGTCAACAATATAGCATGTTGATATAATCTTGATTGTCAGCCATCTAAATCTTCCTCTAGATGTTTGCTTAAGAAATATCTCTACACTTCTCCTGTCAATCTAAATCCAGTCAGCGAACAGTGTCTCTCCCTGTCTCACCATGAAGAAGGTCATGGTGGATCCTCCGTGGATGGTGCCGTACTGGATGTTGGTTTGGTCGGCCAGATCGTCTGGAGACTCGATGGGTACCTCCATCCTCTGGACGGTCAGAAATGCTGCCAGATTGGCTGTGTAGGATGAGATGATGATGAGGGTGAACGCCCACCTGAGAGGACCAGAGAAGAAGAGCAGCTTGAAACCCATGTTTCCTGACCTAAGCAGCTCTTAAAGAAAACTGACTGGGTTGTCTTATTTCTCAGGTTGTGGGTTGGTAGGCAGTTACCCAATTGTATGTACACATACATCTTTATTAATATTAATATGTCCCCTTTATAAAAAAAAAAAAAAAAAAAGGTTTTAAGGAAGACAAAATATAGTTTAGGCTGTGGTGAATGCATTCAAACATAATTGTACCCCTGAAAATGTACAATTGTGATTGTGACAGACAACTAGGTTACCTGAGCTTGTATAGAAATCTTTTGTGAAAATGTGCCTATTTAAAAACACAGTACACGGAAGTGCTTTTTTTTGATCATTGCAAGTATCTTAAAAACATACAGATTACGATACAAGCCTGGGTAACGTAGATGATGCACTTCTTCTGTTTATGGACCAAATATGCCCTGTTGGAGTTTCGACCTCTTCAGCCCGACCAGCTTGCCAGCCAACGAGCCAGTCAAACTGACAGTATGTTGCAGTATGTGCCACCACCATCATGAGTTTTTTATCAGGCAAAGTGCCCAGCGAGGCAGAGAACTGTCAGAGAAAGGGTGTTGATGGTCCATTTAATCCCTCCAGTATCACTCCACCATCTGTCTGACTGCAGCTACTGGAATAAGAGAGGCAGGAGAAGAGAGGAGAAAAGGAAAAGGGAGCAAAAGCAAGACGGAAAGGAAAGGAGTGGAGGAATTGGAGGACTAATGTAATTCAGTCTCCACAGCCAGCAGGAAGACGGAGTTTTTTTTGAATATCCTTCTTGTTGAAGTGAATGTTTGCAGTAATGAAAGCGCATCACTGTTTAGACATGGTGTTGCCTGTTTTTAACAGCAGCATTTTAGTGGATGTTCTTACTTACACTGCCGAGCTTCAGAAGCAGAGCCAACACTTAAATGACAGGGTGACAAATAAAAAAAGGTAGGTGACAAAATAAGAACAACTGAATTCATCAAAAAAACACCACCAAATAACATAAAAGGCTGAACTTTCAATAAAATTATTAACTTAAATGCAACAAAAAAAGAGAAATAGTAATTGAGCAATAACAAAAAAGGTTTAAAAAAAAGCACTATTTTATGGGTCCATAACTTTTAATAATTTCCTAAGAAGTTTCTGATATTATATTATTACTATATATTATTATTTGATAATGTATGCTCAACAACTTCCTGTTTTATGCCAAAAGATGCTTTTTCGTCGCCAAGCCACGGCTAGATAGTTCAACAAAAATTTTAAATATTGCTCGGACCCGTCTCAAGATTACACTGACCAAATTTGAAATGGATTGGATAAATACTCTAGGATGAGATAGTTAAAGTACAGAGCCTGCTAACAACAGAAATCGCCCTAAATTTGCACAGTGAATTCAAAATGGTTGACTTCCTGTTTGGTTTACGGTACACCTCCAAGAGGCTTTTTTGTACGTCTTACATGTACTTTTTTTCATTTATTTACATGAACGTTAAAAGGTGAGGGCTTTAACTTTAACAAAATGTTTGAAGTCTTGCAAGGTTAAGATCTTAACATCATCTTAACCAAATATGTGATCTGATTAACCTGCTGAGAGCAGTACGACAAAGTACAGCAACTGTAACTTCCTGTTGCCAGTAGGTGGTGCTATGACTAAATTAAAATTGTAGATCTCTTCAGGCCAGGACCCTCATCACACATGCATTTTTAAAGAGATCTGACCATGTAAAGTAGACTTACAACAGGTTATTTTGTCATTGTCTGCCTCAGTGTGAATGAATGCTGACATTCATTCATAGTTGCAAAAATTGGAAAAGCGCTATATAAATGCAGTCCTATTACTTTCAGGAACTTGCCGAGTCCCCTCGTACCCAGGACTGAGCGAAGTTCACCACTTTTCTTTTTAGTCGAGCTAACCGGGCTGTGAAAGGGGTTCGATTACACCCTTGGCCAGGAGGGCAGATAACTCAGGGCTAAGGCTTTTGCCGAATCACTGATCGTCATTTTGACCCGACTGAAGGCTGGCATTGGAATTGAAGCTTGTACCCCTGGCTAAGGTGAGAGCCGCCCAGGGTTCTTAAGCTTGAGCTGCCCAATAGCTGAGCTGTTTCTGGGAGAAATAACTACCCAGAGACCTCTGGAGGCTTTGGGGGGGACTGTCATGCTCCAAGGCCCGAGTTTGCCTGGGGCCAAGCAGGAAGGGTCACAATGGTAACAAAATGGCCCCTCAGTGAGGCGATGAGGCCCATGGTTTACACTAGGGTGAGCATGTCCCTGCAAAGACCCGAAAACTGCTGCCTTGTCTGATTAGCTTGGACAATGGACTCTTTCCTTGTGAGGGTCTAAGGACAGAGGGTGTCGTATCCTGTACAGTCTGTAAGCCCCCTGAGGCTAATGTGTGATATTGGGGAATATAAATAAAATGTGATTCATTGAAAATCATAGTATATAAGTTAAGCTTAAGCTAATGCTCTCACAGTAGTTTCCTGAGTAAGCAAAAAAAAAAAACTGATCTTAATACCTGGCCGGGGTCATCCGAGGTCACACATGACTTTATTGATACAAATCCTCGACCTGCGTACGCACGAGACTGAAGATTTTCATTGTTACTGCCTCTGGCAGTCAGGATAACTGAAATACACCATATATCTTATACAAAACAATATATTTATTTTCCTGGAAAAAGAAATAATGAAATTAGGAAAAAATGCCCCTGATATATGTAAATAAATAACCATAATGAATAAATAAATAACTGACCTTTAAAAATAAAGCCTTACCAAAAAGACCCCCCACTAAAAGTCAGCCAACCAAACTGTAACACACTGCAACACAGTTTGACATGAGACAATAGAATTTTGTCACATTTACTGCTATGTAAGCAGAAAAATGAGGGTCAGTTGCTGCTTGGAGTAGGACAGACATAATAATAATAATAATAATAATAATAATAATAATAGGATTATAAGGATAATAATAGGAGTCTGGAGCAGTGTTAAAGTGAGGAAGTCTGGAGATGTTTGAGATGGTAAAAAAGCTGTTTTGGTGACGGATTTGATGTGAGATTGAAATGAGAGGGCTGAGTCCAAGATGACACCTAGGTTGCGGACCTCGGAAGACAGGCAGATGGAGCTACCAGCCACGTTAAGGCGGAGTTCACCAACCTTCCGGAGCAGTCCCTTTGGAACCACAACCATGAGCTCGGTTTTGCTGCTGTTTAGTTTTAGAAAGTTTGAAGACATCCAGGTTGTAATATTGTGCAGACAGTTGACTAAGGACTGGGGGGGGGTGAGTTGAGGGTTTGGTGCTGAGGTACAGTTGGGTGTCCTCGGCGTATGAGTGGAAGTTGAGACCATGGTTGCGGATAATCTGACCAAGGGGGAGCATGTAGATGGTAAAGAGGAGAGGGCCAAGCACAGAGCCTTGAGGCCGCCTTGGTTGACGGGGGCCGGGGAGGAACTGGAGTTGTTGATGAACTATTTTCTATTGGCGAGATAGGAGTGGAACCAGGTGAGAGCTGTACCGGTGAGACCAAGATCAGATAGATGGTTTAGAAGGATGCAGTGGGAGACTGTGTCGAAAGCTGCAGACAGGTCAAGGAGGAGGAGAATGGAGATGTGGCCGGAGTCAGCTGCGATGAGGAGGTTGTTGGTAATTTTGATGAGGGCAGTCTCAGTACTGTGGTGGGGTCTGAATCCGGATTGAAATGGTTCGTAGAGCTCATGGTTGGACAGATGTTGATGGAGTTGAGCGGCAACTGCTCTTTCTAGGATCTTACTTAGGAAGGGAAGGTTGGAGATTGGCCGGTAGTTGCTAAAGTCCTCCGGGTCCGAACCTGGCTTCTTGAGGATGGGGGTGACAGAGGCAGTTTTGAATTTTGAGGGGAGAGTGGCAGATTCCAGGGAGGTGTTGATGATGTTGACCATGGTGGGGCAGAGGGCAGGAAGACATGCCTTAACCAGAGCTGTGGGCATGGGGTCCAGGGAGCAGGTGGAGGACTTAGCCTTTGTGACAAGCTCAGTCACTTGAGGGGCATCCACAGGGATGAAGGAGGAAAGGCGGGGCTGAGGCAGGTGTGCAATGGAGGGAGCAGAGACTCTTTGGGGAGATGCGTGTGGAGGGGTTGGGGGAGACACCAGAAGCTGTGTGTAAATGGTGTCGACCGGAACTTGGTGCAGCAGTCAGGGGCACCCGGAGGTTGCGGGGGGGGGGGGGGGGGGGGGGGGGGGGGGGGGGGGGGGGGGGGGGGGGGGGGGGGGGGGGGGGGGGGGGGGGGGGGGGGGGGGGGGGGGGGGGGGGGGGGGGGGAGGGGGGGAGGGGGGGGCGGGGGGGGGGGGGGGGTCGATGAGGCGGAGCAGGCAGTTGATGGTGGAGAAGAGCAGTCTTGGGTGGTTTTGCGGTTTAATGATGAGAGTAGAGTAATATTGTGACTTGGTTATTGAGAGAGCTTCCTTGTAGGAACTGATGTGGTCTTTATAGGCCTCCAAGTGTACAGTGAGGCAAGAGAGTCCAGGCTGAGGGAAAGAGCAGTGTTAAAGTGAGCTACCATGCCATCAACCATGGAGACAGTCAACACCTAATCTCTGAGCAGTGAGCACAGGAACACAGAATAAGCAGAGAAAGCACAGTTTTGTGGCAGATTGTGAAGCGGCGACAAACACGCCAGCGTCCTCACGTTGAACCCGCTACACAATCGCAACTGACGAGAGGAGAAGAGGAGCGGAAACAGAAAGAGAAACTGACAATCATTTTCACATGACACATTCCGTTTACCTTCAGCTAATGTTCCTGGTAAGAGCTGGTTGAATTCTCTAAAAGCTAAAAGAAAGGTGCTTCAATGCTTCTTTTTTAAAATCTTTTCAGCATAGAGTGCCCAGGACCATCCCCAAGCGATGGGAGATAATCCCATCTCACAATTCCACAAAGCAACGCACAATTTGTACGTCAATGACATTCACTGTCGGTGTCTAAAGTGGAAACTAACACCTTTAAAATTTTCCCCCATAGCGTTACCAAGTGGTCTCATTTTGGTTGCTCTTTCTGGCAGTTCGTGTGTGCAGTACACACAAACCGTGCAACAGAGACGTAGATACCATATTTTCTGTCTGTTGATTTTCATATGAACAATGAGGTTGATTTAATTCTTAGCAGTTAGTCTACTGTTCAAAGAAACCTCACTCAGTGCTTTGATACAGGCAGAGTAAACTACCTGGGGAGAGATGCTGCAAGGAGCCCAGTAAAAAATGAGGAAGCTGACAGCAACAACAAACTCACATGGGCCACTACAACGTCCTGTTATGGGCGGCTGTGGCTCAGAAGGTAGAGCGGTTGTCCATTTGGTTCGATCCCCGGCTCCTGCGGTCAACATGTCGAAGTGATCTTGGGCAAGATACTGAACCCCAAAAGTCCCAACCATAGCCAATGGTGTGTGAGTGCATGTGAATGTTCTCTCCTGAGCAGGCGGCACCCTGTATGGAAGGCTCTGTGTGAATTGGTAGCGTCTGACTTGTGTTGTAAAAGCGCTTTGAGGGGTCGCAAAGACTGGAAAAGCACGATAGAAATGCACTCCATTCACTATTTTGACAGCAGACATCACTGCCATTAGTGTTTAGACATATCTTACACACATGCAGTAAGCTGAAAGTAACTTTAATAACTTTGAGTGTATCAGTCATATCCAGTTGAGATGTACGAACCAGACTCCGCTGACGCAGCGGGTGGACAGAGCCCGGGGCATGATCTCGGAGCCCTGCTGCATGAAGCCGCCCACCGGGAACCACAGACTGTTCCCCAACGTGTACTGGTTCTCAAGGACGTCCCGCCGCTCCCGCAGGCACGGGTGAGGGTTGTACCACTCATAGGGGCTGAGCCTGGAGCGGGAGAAAAGAGAGACACGGTTACAAAAGTCAGAATAGACCCAGACTGGTCTTTGCTACACACAAACACCAACCTAGTTTGACTTTTTGAAGTTTAATCTTATAGTCTTATAAACACAAGAGTCTCACTGTCACGGGTGAGGTAAAGGGGAGGACCCAAACGCAGAAAACAAGCAGTGTGGTAACGAAAAGAGAGCTTTGCTTTCAAAGCTTAAACAATCAAAAACAGGTATAAAGCAAAAACTGAAGACACGAACCAGGAAGGCAAAGACACAAGGGTGGCAGGGTGATTACACACAGGAGGACCAAATCAGGGAAGGACAGGAAGTAAAACTACACATGACACAAGGGGAATGCACTAACAAAATAAAATGCACTAACAAAATAAAACAGGAAACATGAAAACCATAACATATTTGACATATCCAGCGCCTGAAGGCTTAGCTAGAGCAGACACATCCCCTGTAGTACGTACAGCCAAAGTAGCAGCAAACGACTCAATGACCATAATACTTTTTCGGGTGCTAGCATAGCATTTGTGCTTTTCAGATTTCATGTGAGAATCCAGTGCTTTACAATCCATTGTGCCAAGATGATTGTTTTGTGACATAGTTCACATCGTGCCTCATGCGAATCACTACGAACAGATAGGTATTAGATGCTGCAGGCTTTTTTCACACCATTTAAGACTTTATAAGGATCTGAGGACCCTGTAACAGTTGACATTCATTTTATTTTTTTTGAAACCACAACCTCTCCTCTAACACTTATGATATAAATTAAACCTGAAAATGAAGACACACACACACACACACACACGTATTACCTGGCAGCGAGGAAGAGGACGCAGCTGACAGCGAGATAGGCCAACAGCATGAAGAGCCACACAGCCGGAGAAAACGGATCCAGGAAGGAGAAGTAACCTGGTTTACGGCCCTTTAACACACACAAACAAAATCCCTCTGTTAATTGTTACTTACAATTTATTAGAATTGTTTCCAATATTCAAAAATAAAAGCTTAAGACTGGAGTTTAAACTTGGTTTCAAATCTAAAATATCACCACTTTCCGCCGTGCTGCTTATTCCCCTTATTATCTGGTTTTAGGCAAATAAAAAACTAAAACTCAACCTAAAAAATGTAAACATCACACTTATTATGACATGATGATAAGTGCACAGAAAGCTGTCAGTGGCTGCGGCTTACAAACTCAAACTTAATTTTCTGATTGACAGCCACGTATTTTGGAAAATAACTCCTGGATTTACATGTTTTATTTTTTTCCCCCTTCAGCTAGTCAGAGTTTTCTTTCAGCACGTAAACCTGCAATTCAAATAAAACAAGAAAACAAGTTAAACCAGCAAATTGCAGTTACAAGCCTTTCAGTGATAACAATCGTCATTGATGTTTCCCGGCCAGATGCTTCCCATCAACCCATTTCATCACTTACCCTCCCTGCTGCTTATGACCCCACCAACCCCCCGTCTACTGGAAAAAATATTTGGCAGCGAGGAGAGTCGAGGAACTCCCAGATTGGACTCAATTACAGCAGATGACTGTAGCTGTAATAGAGGCAATAAACGAGGTTTATGTTTTTTGTCCATTTTTGCTGATTTAAAAACGGCACGTGAAGCTTTCCAAGAGCTAAAATCTGATTTGAATCTGCAGAATAAGACTGGATATCATGACAGCAGGTACATCCAACAATCCCCATCACTCCCATGTGTTGCAGCCATTGGCTACCAATGTTGCTTTAAAGCTGCTTCAAGAGATATTTTTTATATTAAAATTTAATAAAATTAAATCTAGTTGGTGGGTGCTGATGTGAAAAATAATGCTGTTTTTTTTCTATTTTCGTAAAAGTTAACAATTTGGAAGTTTTCATGTGACTGCATTATAATTTGCCAACCCAATTGTGTAAGTAACATTTGCTTAGTCTATTAAATTAAATTCATAAACACTCTGTATGGGAGCATCACACATTTTTCAGAAAAATAACAATGCCATTTTGTCTCACCGAACACAGCTGGTGGTAATGTCAGAGCCTCTTGTGTGCGTTGTCATACACTGTTGTGATTCTGATGTGTGCAGATACACATTTACATTGTCTAACACCAGGGGGCAAGAACACTGATAAACAGGATTTTTTATACTTAAAATATTTTCCTTAGGACACTGATGATGTGATCTCAGGGATTACTCTGGGAATCAGGGGGTTGAAATGCAACATTGTTGTTAAAAATGCATTTTTCAAACAATCTCCTCTGGGTTTTGTAAGGTTTTAATAATTGTAATTTTCTCTGTTTTATATCATATTAAAGTGAATATCTTGTATCTTGTTGGGTTTTGGACTGACAAAGCAAGACATTTAAAGACATCACCTAGGACAAACTGGGATGGACATTTTCCACTTTTTTTCAACATTTTTAGAGCAAACAATTAATTAATTAATTAATTTAGAAAAAAATCGATACTTCGATACTAAAAATAATTGTTAGTTGCAGCTCTAGAGCATAGAAAATATTCCTACCCCTCAATAAACAGAAAAATACAACTATACACCTTTCTAAATCAAGTTTCTCTTTCACCGAACTAAGACTATCTTAATTGCCTTGTTAATTCATCGCAAAACACACTTTATTCAAACCTGACAGAAACAAAATGAGTCAGTATTTAGTATTTCCACAGTTTAAACTATGTCCAACTCTGGTTTGGTTGAAATAAACTTCACAAGGTTTATTGAGAAAATATGCAGGTCCTCTAAAAAGCCAGGAACAACTTTACCTGTTCTCAACAGTGAAGCGCAAGACCAGGACAAGTCCGAAGTCCAACAAGGCACGAGACCAAGACAAGCTTCACAGCTCGACCCACTTCATAACAGCAGCCAGGTACTGCGCGGAGTGAATTAATGGCATCTCGGTTCAAATCCCCCAATTCAGACCGGACCAGGAAGCCAAAGTCCTCCTCCTGACCGGACCAGCATTGAGGATGTGAATCACCGCTGCAGGCCGTTACTGTGAGTAACAATGTGCTCTCGTTCAACTTAATCCTTAAATAAACATGTCGGGACACCGCAGTGTGAGGATGGCCTCGGCTGCACACACATTTAACAACTGACTGATCACTGAGTCAATACACTGAGGCACTAGCAGTGGACAGCATCAAACATGGAGGACAGATGGTGGAAGAGAATAATGATGAGCTGCAGATGTACAGTATGTGCAGGCAGCGACACTGCAGCACATCAAGAGTCTGCCTCAGAGGAGACAACAACAAATAAATAAATGTTTTATTAACATTTATCGTTCTTAGCAAAAAGACTCACATTCAAACTTTGCTGTTGGCCATGATGTTGCCACAGTAGGCCTGTCATGATAACAACTCCTGTTGAACAGTATAGTGTCCCAGAAATAATTGCGATAAACGATATTGTTGTCATTTTATAATGATAATATAACAACCTTTCAAAGCTCAATTCACTTTTAATTCTTAAGAGTATTCAGAAATTTGAATTGTAATGTGAAAAAAATATAAAAATATCCTAAATAAATAAAAATATAACCACACAACCAAAACAATAAATAAAATGGACTCTCGGACTAATAGAAATGCTGTTTATTCTGGCATCATGTTTGTGCTATTCTTAAGTAAACAAACACGCATGTAATACAACGGGCAATATCAAGGTCAGCAAAAATAATTGAGGTCATGTCGTGGACCCACTGAGGTTTTGCAGTGACAATTAAAATGAGCAATGGAGTAGCAACGCTGCGAAGCATAGAGAGCCAGCGTAACAGCGTCAAATGAAACAACTTAATCCTTCATCCATACAATCTGGTCCCATCATAATAATGGACATTGCTATCGCCAGATGAGTGACAGCTTTGTTTGGCTCATTTTCTGTAACCAGCGTAGCACTGACACATGACGGAGTTAGTAAACCAGGTGACTAGCCAGCCGTCCACTAGTTGATCATTCTGCCATGCTTTGATGTTTCACTGGTTACAGGAAAAATGCCAGACAGCGGGCAGTGCTGAGTTGAACAGTCTCTGTCTGTCTCCCGCCTCTCCGGAGAAGGACAAGCTACCCAGCTAACCATCCATCCATCTCTGCAGCTGTGTTTGCTCTGTTCCCAGTGAGCTGCAACTCCACTTTAGGCCCCACTGATGTGTGCTGTCCCGGTAACAACTAACCACACTTACCATTTTCTTTTGTACTATTGAATTGACCCAGATAAACAGTTTATTCCATGTCTATGGAAGAACCTGAATGTCTAAAGGTGGATGCAGTAGTGACCCGTGGATGAAGAGGCTCAGAGAGCTACAGCAGCTTCACAAAGCTTCTTGCTAAGTTATAGTTTTAGAAATTCTTCATATTCTCAGGTATTCATTCTTATTTTAGGTGTTCTTACACACAGGGGTTTTTCACACTTTATTTATTCATCCATGTAGCATTCACTGACTGAAAATGCATGAACCGTCCCCCCAGTATAATATTTCAACACTTTTTCTTCTTGAAGCAGAAATCATTTTTGACAATTTGTGACTTCTCAGAATTCACAGAAAACATGTCGTCCTTGCAAATACTTAAAGGACTCGCTGGTCTGTTTGTTCAGCCACATTTCCAAACAGAGCAGACGTGTTCAAGCATGAACTTTGATCTGTTTCAAATTCCAGTCAGGGAGGCAGAGTCACCGGTCGTCTCTCAAAGGCTGAAAACGAATGGTTCCCCTCTACTCTCCAAAGAAAAGGAGAAGAAGAAGCGTCCCCTCTATCTGTGTCCTCAGCTCTGCTTGTATCTGTTCTCCCTGCAATCCCCTGTGTGAGCTCTGTGGTCGCACTGAACTCAGTTTGACTGTGTGACCAGCAGAGCTGCTGTTGTGACTGCAGTATTTTCTTTCTGAATTCATCACAACGATCAGATGGAGATAGAGACAAAAAAAGGTGCAGATGCTTTGAAGGCAGATCTAAAACATACATGGAGCTTTTATCAGAATCTTAAAACTCTTATTTGGAAGAAAACAAGCAGCCTGCTGGTATTTTCAGAAAAAGCAGAAACTGGTTTACAGGGGCTTCCACTGATTTCATATTTATCTGCAGTCAACCAGCATGTAAACAAGGTCAATTCTGTTTGCAGGGACAGCTCAGCCTAATAACAACAAACATTTGTAGCAACTCTTTTCTGGGGCCTGGACCACAATGCCTGATTACGGAAATCCAGCTATTTTTGGGTTTAAGGACCCCACAACCAGGGGGATTGAAAGGAACGTTTTCTTTGAAAGAAATTCTCATATGCATATGTTATCATAGCTAATAACTGTAGAAACAGAAACAGAACAACTATTGACCATCATTCTTACAGGAGCCTGACTGGAGTTTATATAAAGTTTAAAGAGTAACACAGAGCTATAGATATTGAATAGTTCAGTAGAATCCTTTTGTTGTTCCAGACCTTCTATGTGTCCAAAATAGATTTCAAAATAGAGATTTAAACCAATGGAGAGATAGTTTATGACACTAAATGCACAATTACGTTTATAGCCGTGCAAAGACTCTTTCATTTCAGACTGGAATTTAGTTCACACTTTTCTTTTCTCAAATGGACAAAGCTCCAGAAAGGAAATGATTCAGCTGTTAGCCAGTCGAGCCATGACTAGTAGACTGATGTGTAAGATCAGATAGGAGGTAATATGAAAAAAAAATAAAAAAGAAGGCTGCAGAGGTGAATTTACCAGATGGACCCGGTAGAGAATGCTGATCCCCAGAGTCATGAAGGGTTTGGAGAAATCGATCACCTTCTCTCTCTCTGAGGTGATGGTGAAGCCAGCGACTGCCAGGTCTGCTTTCTACAGAGAGAGAGAGAGAGATAGAGAGAGAGAGAGAGAGAGCGAGCGAGAGACAGACAGAGAGAGAGAGCGAGAGAGAGCGAGAGAGAGCATGATATACAATGTATGATCTGGTTAAATCAATGTTTTTAGAAAATAGGTGCGCTGTTAAAATTGGAGACATACAATCTGAATTCTTCCCCCAGAGAAGAGGTGTTGGACTTTATCTATTGTATACACTGTATAAATGAACTTCTGGCCTTTCCCTCCAACATAGAGAGGTGAAGTTTCTGTTTTATACTGATGACCTTGTTCTACTGTCTCCTACTGAACAAGGACTACAACAACAGCTGGACATAGTAGAAAGGTTCTGTAAGAACAGGGCCCTGCCAGTAAATATGAAAAAAACTAATGTCATGATTTTTCAAAAAGGGCCCAGATGTCAGGAGAACAAATACCAGGTTACCATAAATAACCATGTCATTGAACATAGAACGAGCTATACATACCTTGGTTTAACCACAACAGCATCAGGAAGTTTCAACATGGCAGTAAAAGAAAAAGTTTGAAGATGTGAGGGTTCCTGTGGTTCGTTAAGTGTGGGTCGTTTTCACTTCCTGTTTTATTTTGTGTTTCTTACCTCCCCTCTCGTTTCAGTGTCTTCACTTCCTGTCCCAGGTGTTCCCCATCACTTTGTTAGTGTTTCCATCTGTGTCTCTAACCCTGCCCACTTCCTGGTGTTTATAGTCTGTGTGTTTTGTGTTTCTCATCGTCACTTTGTCTTTGTACCTATGCGTCTCAGAGTTCCAGTGTTGTTCCCATGTCTACAGCTCCTGTTTCCAGACAGAGATTCCCCAGCATTACCTGACCCTGTTTCTGTGACCCGACTCGTCTACCGCCTACTCCCTATCGGATGTGTTTGCTTCGTTGACTGCCTTCCCATGTACCGAACCTGTTTTTACTCTAGTAAAGACTTTTTACCTTCTCCAAAGATCTGTCTCTGAGTTGTTACCTGTGTTCCAAGTCGTACCGTTACAGAAGAGCTCTAAATGCAATTAAGAGAAAATTAAAGTCTGGCTTAGGCTTTAGTGTCAGCGGGCCCATTGTGCTGTATGGTAGTGAAGTACGGGGTCCACTCAGTCGTCGTATACCCGCTGGGACAAATATCCAACAGAATCTGAACATGTAGAATTCTGCAGATACATTGTATGCGTACACATAAAAACACCAATAAATGCCAGTAGATCAAAATTATAAGATACCCTCTGATAATTAATGTTTAAAAGAGAGCAGTCAATTTGTTTAACCACCTGAAATCCAGCCCGAGACACCCTCCACTCCAAAGCCCAGAGCTGAGCCCAGAGCTGAGCCCAGAGCTGAGCCCAGAGCTGAGCCCAG
>CALSBV010012135.1:104064-114752 GCA_943590825.1 Bovichtus diacanthus
GCTGAGCCCAGAGCTGAGCCCAGAGCTGAGCCCAGAGCTGAGCCCAGCCCGTTTTGGCTGTCGCCATCTTGTTCTTTTGATACCAGAAGTGACATGTGAGAGTAATAAGTACAACCAAACACTGAACAAAACATTTATAGGTGACCAAAATGATCCATGAAAAGCCACTTCCACATTGGCTTCACTTTTCAGTGAACTTCTGTGATTCAATGTTGCAATTGGGCATCCTTATGGCACACAGGCTGTATACTGCCCAGCTAAGTACTTTTAGCCTTCAAAGGAATATTTAGCACCCTCAGAATAATTGAAAACTTCTGATCTTTGCTAGAATGTACAGACATTGTGTGTGCTAAGGAGCTCAGTAGTGTGGAAGGGCTATAGTTGCACATTGTCAACTATCGGGTATTCACAAAATGTGGTACACAGTATGCTCTTACATATTTCAAATTGGCTTTCATTAGCTGGAAGTCGGACATTTTGAATATTGAGCGCTTTTCCTGTATTTTCAGCAAACTTTTCCAAACTCCTCCGAGAGAGTTAATCGTCGTTGGCAACACCAAATGTTGGAACCTTCTTTATAGAGATTCTGACACTTTTACTGAAATATTGATTTTATTGTACAGACGTCACAGTTGTTACTAAATGCATTACAAGTTAAAAGTGAATTGTTATTGTTGACGCTCTCAGCAGACAGCGCAGCACTAAAATTGCCAGATAAGACCTTTTGTTCCTGGTGGGGCTCAGTTGGTAAATCATGGAGATCATACTGGTCCCATTTCAAGCTGGGTGCTTAAATTTAAACTGAGCACATCCACTTTCTCTTAGGACCTTGGTATTCTCTAAAAAAAAAAATCCAAGATTTCATAGATTTTTTTAATGTCATATTCTGCAGATCTGAAGGGACTGAAACATTAGTTTGATGCACCGATTCAATAAATCTCAGCTAGACTGTAGTAATGTTGATGGTATGATGTAAATATACTGTCAAAAGATCATTTTCACTGTCTATTTTTTACTTTGAACCGTCCGCGAGAAGTGGAAAATATAGACGAGATGTTGAGTCTCTAGAACAGACGCAGCTGAGACGCAGCAGAGCTATGCCGCTCACATGGGCTGTGTGACCTGGGTGCCAAAAGGAACAACGCATTATTACTATTAAATGTGAAAATAAATAAAAACATGAGGTAAATGTTAAGTAATGAATTTTGTTCATATTGCAGCTGAAGACTCTTCTTTCTTCAGAAACATTATCATGATAATCCAACACTCACAACACTAGGACTGTAGTATGTTATGTATTTTAGTGAAAAATTTTATGCAATTCATAATGTTATCTTAATTGGTCTTGGTAGTGCTGGTATTGCTGTGCTGCTGTTTGTAATTTCAGTGACAATGCAGACATTTTTGTGTCTTATTTAATTTAAACAATTGGGTAACCATTCATACGTTATGAGCTATTATAGCCTAAACTGAGAAAGCAACACCAAGGTGCACTTTTTAACATGTTTTCATGCTACAGGTGAACCTTGCTGGTTAAACACAGAAAGGTGGAACTTAAATAGAAAGACAATCTGATGAAGTTTAAAAATAAAAGCTTTCCCAATGCCTCCAAAAAAATTAGAATAAACGTGGGTGTCAGGCAGGACCAGGGCAAGAGGCAACAGAGACTCTGGGGATGATGAGTTAATAACATGCATGTAAGGGACATGAATGCATACAGATAGAGAGGGAGAGGAGGAGAGAGGAGTAAATCCCCCGGCAGTCTAATCCTATAGGCAATAGGTAATTGAAACAGCTCTGTATAATAAGTAAGAATGCATTCATCATCCACCATCAACATTATGTGTAGCTAACACATAACGTGTGTGTGTTATTAGCAGGAGTAGCCAGGAGCCACCAATGTGACAAAACAGCAGTGCAGTTTTTGCATTATGGTGGAATAGCTTTACACCTATATCTTTGTACTTATATCCTCTAACCCACATCTTAGCCCTAACACCTCATTGCCTCAACCAAACAAAACAACATGTCCTCAATCTCAAATGGAAGTCAAAGACAAAGGCAAAATATGCTTGGTTTTGAGAGATTAAAAACTATTTTGAGAGATACATTTATTATTATTATTATTATTTTTAAGGGGAATAGCAATTAGACCATTCTACTGTTATCACTTTAAAATGTTGCTGTTTTTAACATTTTGACCCCTGTGATGGGACTGGTTGGCACAAAAGCCCAACATGACTTTAATCACAAACTAGCCATATTTTAGAAAACATTTCTGTTTCATAATCTAGCTGACACTTTAACATTTAATTTGATGCTGTTGCTATTCTAACATAAATGATGTTAGAGACAAAGGGCAGGGATTGAAATCTGTGCCCAAAATAACCACGGTCTCTCCTACTTCAAAACATCTTAGAGGGAACCCAGATTGTCTGGACCAAGGGAGAAAATGATTCTTCTGGTCCAGAATACTTTTTACAAATAAAGTAAGAGGTTTAGACAACAAAGCTCCTACCTCATTGTTATTATTGCAGGGAGATTACTTTGGGATTGCAATGTCAGCCGTTTTAATAGACTTAATATCAGGTCCCGTCCCATTCGCTAGATTTTTTGTGTTGTGTTTGTACTTCCTGTTTTATTTTGTTAACTACATGTTTCCTCTCGTGTCTGTTGTTCCTACTTCCGGTCCCCAGCTGTCTCCACTCTGTTCATAAGTGTCTCCACCTGTGTCTTGTTGTCCCCGCCCACTTCCTGGTGTATATAGTCTGTGTTATGTTTGTCTTTTGTCTGTCTGTTGTGTTTGTCTGTTATATTTGGAATGGCGGTAGTCTAGTGGTCTAGTAGTCAGGCTTTAAAATAGAACATCAGAAAGTTGTGAGTTCAGTACCAGGATGCCACCATTGTGTGCCTGAGCAAGGCACTCCAGGGGGACTGTCCCTGTAATTAGTTCAATGTAAGTCGCTCTGGATAAGAGTGTCCGATAAATGACCTGTAATGCATCTTGTTGCCAGTTCGTTCATTCATGTCGAGAGTTCCAGCGTTGTTCCCGTCTTCCCGTTTCCCCAAGTTCCTGATTCCCCGGTTTCCTCGATCCTGTTTCTGTGACCTGACTCCGTCTTTGCCTGATCCCTACCTGCTTTGCTGCTACGCCAAAGACCTACCCGTGCATCGACCCTGTTTCTGTGACCCGACTCTGTCCCTGGATGATCCCTGCATGTTTTGTCTCTTCCGCTGTCTGCAAGTGTATCGACTATACTGCCAAGGTCTGGTAAAAGATATTTACATCCTCATCGTTCTGTCTCTGAGTCGTGCTTTTGAGTCCCTTTCTGCGTGTGTACTGGTCGTACCGCTACACTTAATGGCCTTCCAAAACCACCTTTAGTGATGTTAAAACTGTCTGATCACTACAGGCAACGAAAAGGTGTCCGGCAAGTCATTTACTCCAAATACAATGAGGGGATTAGAAACATAGAAGACTTTCTGGAGGCTCCTTACAGTACATCTCGCTCCTAACTAAATAGTGCACCTACTGTAGCCCCTCTGTTTTATAACTAACTTTGAACAATACACTGTAAAAGGTTCAGTTATGTTACGTAAAGACAATACTTAGTTTAACTGAGCTAACCTTCACAGTACATGATGTTGATACCTTCAGGTAATGTTGCCATAATACAGGTTCACCTGAATTGATATTACTTATGCTGAACTTACATTATAGGAATGTTGAAATACTTGGAGGCTGCCTAGTCAGAAAATACAGATAGGTCTTCACTAGATTAATTGGCTTTTACTTGTTCTTTTACAATATTCATTGGGTTCAAGTGTGACTGCACAGAAAATATTTGACATACTGAAGTACCATATCAACTATGGCCAAGCGAACACTCTAACATGAACACTCTTCAAGGATTGCACTTGCTCTAACATTGGTTCTGCGTTAGTTGTTATGGCAACAGGCACCCAAGGGCGGCTTACGGTGATGGCACCTTTAACTGCAACACAAGAGTTAGCCAATTATACAAGTGGTGGACCCTTGGAAAGCTGCTCAGCTCTGAGCAAAAGAAACACACAGAGATGCTGAGGAGATATTAAGTGGCTGAGCTGAAGCCCAATGTCCTCTGTTAGTTGTTTTCTCAAGAAAAGTGGCTTATTTTAAGTCAAGTTGAGTCTAATTAAAGCTGTGCAGAGAAATGTCAGCAAGTGCGCAGTGTGTGTGCACTCTTTCATTCTATTTTTGTGAGGACCAATCATAGGTTTACCCCGTGAAAGTGAGGATATCAACACCTCTGCAAAGCACCAGGTGAATGTATGTACATGCAGTTTAGACGTATAACACAGGGTGACGCATCAATGTAGGAAGTGAATATAGGAAAGCTCCAGGTGATGAGAATCAGGTGTGTGTGGAACAGGAACAACCGGTTTAACATGGGTAACATGTTGGAGTTTGAGCATGACTGGCACGCTCTGAGTTTTTTCTCAATGGAAACAGACATTGGACAATCTACATAATGTTATGTTCAGCATGCATGTTGAACTGGGAATAAATTGATTGCTAAATCCAAATATATTTAGCCTACTGGACATTTGTTTATTTTTTAACACGCGTACAAAACTATTTCTCCACCCTAAGAAAAAAACAAATTCAGATAATCCTTTTATGGTCATGAGCATGTCAATTGTTTGGAAAAGGGTTTAATTTTCTAAAAACATGGCTCTTGATGACAGGTTCTATTGGCAACCAGCTTGACATAAATATCATTCAGGAGCCTACATAAAAACTGGACATACCAAATTTTTAATTCTGATGGATCGTCTGAATATGTTATTTTGCACCTTTCTGAGAAATGACTTTTCTGACAAACTGTAAAAATGTCCTCCACTCACCCGGTTGATCAGTTCTCCCACCATGCCGGTCCAGCTCCCGTTTGGCTCCGGGGCTCCGTAGAGCCCGTCGTCCACCAGCTTGATTTTGAAGGAGAACTTCAAGATGTCTGCCAGCTCCCGCAGCATGTCTACACAAAAACCCTCGTACTGGTCGTTACCCTGGAATTCCTGGTAGTTGGATTTACGCATCACATACGGGTTTTCCTGTCAGAAGCGAAGTGACATCATACAGCAGCGTATTCAAACGAGGAGGGACACCAACAAGTGGTATCTAACGCTACATTATGTACACATATGACAGATTACCAGTATTGTGGTGACGATTAGCGTCTTGTTAGCCAGCGTCTCTGACGCATTGAGGTCCAGGGAAGTGGAGTTCATGGCCAATGTGTTGTTGGAGTACCAGGTACCAATCTGTCCGTACAGGAAGAAGAGGAGGACAAAGAGGAGTTAGAAGAGGTTAAGATGAAGAGAAGCCTTAAGACAGAGATTTCTCTTGAAACAAAGATGGAGGTGGACGACAAAGAGAACCAGAAAGAGATTAAGAAATATAACGGTGAATATATTAGTGAAATATATGAAAGGGGAGAGGAAGTAAGAAAGCAAGGACAAAGGGCAACAGACAGATAAGATTTGTAAAGGTTTGTTGCGAGAGGCATAGGGACAAATGGGGAGAAGAATCTTAATAATCCTTGCTGCAGAATTGATGCTAAAATCAATGAGGGAGAATCCGACTCCTCTCAGCCCATTCAGCTAAAGTTAAATAAGGTCATAAATACTACCCATCTGTCTTATGTTTGATCCTTGTTTACCCTCCAAAATCCAAATTGTGACTCATGACTCCAATAGAAAATATCTTTTTTTTTCTCTGATCACCAAATGTTTTCATTATTTTCTGGTTCATGAATGTTGTTCCTGAACAGACTTCTTCAAGGTTAACAGGTCATTCTTAAGGGCAGTCAATATTTAAATTTGACCATACAATTTTTTATGTTTGTATACTCATTTATTTCAATGTGTCTATTATCTCTGGGACAAACAAAATATTCAATGTGTTAATTAGTGAACTTAAGAGGTGCTGGTAGGTAGACATGGTTACCTTTGGACAGAGTCTGGCTAGCTAGCAGCAAGCATAATATAAATCAAGTGGGAATCAAGACTGCATTACTTTTGACAGCACACTGACCCTGAGGTGAACTCAATTGATCTCTGACCATTTAATGTTCATCTAAGGTCATAAAGCAACACTTGAGCCACATGGATAAAGTCTGCTTGTATTGATTTTATTGATGAAAGAAGAAGAAAACTGCTTATTGTGAAGCCACGGCTTTAGACCTTAACATTAAGGAGAAGATAGTATTGACTCTCCCAGAGTTTCCCGCATGAGTTTAGCAGTTTCCAACTAAGGGAATCCCAAGAAAAACATTTGTAACATTGTTTGGTAGTGTGTTTTTATTGAAGTTGTTCCTGCCTCTTGAAAATTAACTGATCTGAAAATTTAAACTGATAAAAGAAATTGGGGAGAAGTCCTGATTTTGGACAGTGACATGTTCAGACCAAGCCACCAGGAAGAGCACCAGGCTTTGAAGCAAGTTTTTGTAGTGGCCAAACTGTGGAATTACATTACATTACTACATTACTCTTGTACAGGGACAGTCCCCCTCAGGGGCTCAATGGTGGCAGCCTGGTGTTGAACTCATAAACTTCCGGTGTTCTATTTGAAAGTCTAACCACTAGACCACTAGATTACCATCACCCACTGGCAGCTGAATGTTAACCTGTCCACATTTGACCTCTGACCTCTTTATGGCGCCCAGGGTGTTTTTCTAGGATCTTCAGGGTGTAATTGGTCCTCTGGCCTTTGCTGTTGAACTCAATGTGACCCGTCAGACCATCGTACTCCACCTGATGAGACAAATGGAGAGAGAGAAACCATAAAATGTTGTTAGCAGTTAGCTACAATAGCTAATCCAAACAGCTGATTTCTGTTTTTGTTTCAATTACTGAATTTGCTTGCATTACTTTTGTTACCAAAGTTAATTGCACCCTTGACCAATAGTAAACCATGTTGACAGTGCTGACTTTTGATAGAACAAGAGCCAAAGTGTCCAAAAGAAAGGAAGGTAACCTGGTTTATTAGCTGTGTTGCATCATCAACTCCTCCAAATTGGGAATAACATCTCTTGAATAAACTGTGTTAATTTGTCCTGTTACCAGCCAGCTTTCGAGACCATGGGACTCGCACTATATATTCCATATTAAGGTAGATAGCCAGCAAGAGTATTGATTAAGTAATGAGTAAGTCATTACAACACCAAGCTTATAGCAGCATTATCATATTTCACGAGGATAGTTGGATAAGCTTTGTGTGTCTGTGACTCTATGGCGAAGGAGACGGAGAGAGCGGAAGAGAGGTGTCTGGTTGCTGCCAAAAACAGTGTAGAGATGATGAAGTGATGCAATGAGAGCAACAAAAACAATATGACAGGAGGGAGGGGGCGGCATCCTCTGTAAATGGAAGGAACAAGAAGTGTCGGACGGAGAGAAACAGGGAAAGAGGATGATGAAAGTAAATTTAATGAAGATGGAAATGAAAGGGAAAGAAGGATGAGAAAGACGCTTGAGGAAAGAAAAGAGAGACAATAAAACCCTATCTCTCTCTGTCTCTCTCTGACCAGCAGCAGCACTGATGAGTCCGACTAACACCCAGTTGTCCCCACAATAAGACACAATGTGCATAAAGTTTTAAAATTATTTTGAAGATCCTTCCTGTTTTTTTTTTATTGTTGCTCTTTTTCTTCCTCCTTTCTTTCCTGTTCTTTTCGCCATTCTTTCCATTCCATTTCGCCACCGCTCTTCCGTGCATTTCAACAAACACACTGTATAGCAAAAACTTTTTGCTATTATCAATGATGCCATCCTGGGATCAGTCTGACCCAGCCGCCGCTTATTGCCCTGCAGAAGATGACCGTCTCAGACGACTCAGGCGCTTACTTCAGCATCTTCGAGGGCACGGTGGCGGCGGCATGTGGGTGGCCAACGGAGGAGTGGGTGGTGCGGTTGCTTCCCTTATTGTCCAGGGGAATCCCGGCAGTGGCTACTTTCCCCACACTACATGCCCCTACACCTACATACACCCACAGCACAGCCACCACGTGGTGCGTTTATGTGCGTTAGGGAAATGTGAGTTGTGTGCTGTGTTCAATGGGGAGGCGGGGGCGGGGCCAGATGAGGCTCATGCTGAAGCCCTGCTGTTCACGGCGTCTTGGATGAGACCCTCCATCATGCTTTCAATCAGGTGGTAAGTATCGATGGCTTACCACTACACCAGAACGCAGCCCTTACCCACCCACACGATGATTAGGGACAGGTTGTATTGTGTGAGCCGTGACACACAGACAGGAACACCCAGTTGATGGTGCCAAAAAAACGTTGGGAAATGATTATCTAGCCAGCTCATCATAATCCTATGTCCGGTCATTTAGGCCTAAGGTATGACAAAACCCTACACCAGATCATGGCCCGATTTTATTGGCCGGGAATTTGTGCCGCGAATGTCAGCTGGTTAACCCGCTGTCCACCCCAAAAGCACCTTTGCACCCCTTCCATTTGAAAGTGCTGTCATGGACTTCATCGGCACAGGGGCATCGCGTTACAGCCTTTTAAATTCAAGGTGTTCCATAGGCCGAGAAACCGGATGGTCGTGGACATAAAATGGACACTATAAGACTCTTACGGTCGACCCAGAGTGACCCCGTTTCAGTTTGCATATCGAGCCAAGCGGTCCACTGAGGATGCAATCTCCTCTGCTCTTCACCCAGCCCTCAGTCACCTAGACACAAGGGACTTCAACTCAGAATTTAACACCATCATCCCCCAGCAGCTAGTTTGTAAACTAACAAACCTGGGCTTCAGCCCCTCTCTCTGCAACTGGCTGCTGGACTTCCTCACTGCAAGACCGCAATCTGTATGGGTCAGCAACAACACATCAGACACCATCACCCTGAGACAAACTACAGGAAGGAGGTGAACCAGCTGGCCACATGGTGCAAAGATAACAATCCCTTCTTCGACGTGGGGAAAACAAAGGAGATTGTTATCGACTTCACACTCAAAACCCCCACCCACTGACCATCAATGGTGCTGCTGTGGAGCAGGAGAGCAGCACCAAATTCCTGGGGATGAACATCACTGAGTACCTCTACTTCATTTGCAAACTAAAGAGAGCAGGGGCCCCAACCCCCATCATGTACTCCTTCTACCGAGGCGCCATTTTCAACACCTGCCTCACCCGCAAAGCTCTCAGCATTGTGGGTGACCCCTCGAATCCCTCCAACTGCCTCTTCAGTCTCCTGCCTTCAGGCAGAAGGTTCTGCAGCCTCCGGTCGAGCTCCACCAGACTCAGAAACAGCTTCTTCCCTCAAAATATTCACAGCATAAATATGTCAATAACTGTCTGACAAGTAAAACAAACTATTTATATATGTATTTCTGTATGTAGCACTTAAATTGGTTGGCTTAGTTGAAGCTAATGGTTGAATTTCTATTCTATTGTTTCTCTATGTTGCTTGTACATAGGTTTGGCCTATTTGAAGGTATTGTTCTGCACTTAAATGATTACACCTATTTGAAGCTAATGTACTTGCACGATTGTTGCTTTTCTGAGATGTATCCTCATGATTGTTTGCACTTATTGTAAGTTGCCTTGGACAAAAGCGTCAGCTAAATGTAATATAATGTAATGTAATATTGCCGCCTCATTATGGTGAGTGTCACTGGTCTGATGTAACTAATTTCACTGTGTGTACTGTGTTGTGTACTGTGTGACCTTTAAAAGAGGATTCAAAATCCTCCAAAAAAAGAATACAGCTTTTTTCAAGACAGTATGAGAAGAAAAGATTTTTTTTTTAACATTATAGTATGTATACCTGTTCTAGTATAAGTCGTCACTACTGAGCGATATAGGAATAGAAGGCTCAGTAGAGCTGTGGCTCTCTGTCAGCCTGGCTACAAACCTGGGGTTGTTCTTATTTTCTTCTATTAATGATGAGTAATAAGCTGCTCTGACATTACTGAATAACATGTTTTAAGACTATCTTGCCAGACTAAAGGAGACTAAACTAGACTAGTTAGCATAGGAATCCTCCGTTATATTAAGATATGGTACTTAAATTTAGCTACAGCACTATCAGATACACTGTAGGTTTTTTGTAGTCCAGTAACAGGACTTCAAAAGGTATTAAATAATGCTCCGTTAAAAGAGGATTATGTGGACAGACTAATAAATGCTTCAGTTTCAATGCCATCTGCCATATGTACATTCTGACTGAACCCAATTGAATCTAATAATGAGATAAACACAGTACTAATGCTGTCATTATCAACGTCCACGTGCATATTAAAATCACCTACAATAATTACTTTATCTATTTTAAGGATTAAACTTGATAAAAAACTCTAAAACTTCCAATAACATTTAAAAATACAGCCCTGAAGTGATAACAAATAACATTGTGTGTGAAAGACTAAGGCTTTTAAATGAGTTATAGTTGTTTAATAGGCTTGAGTTGAAGATGGCTGCAACTCCACCTCCTCGGCCTCGAGGAACATGAGTATTAATATGGAGGTCTATGGGGAGACTGCCACTGGGACAAAGTGGCATCAATAAGACTGACTTGTCACACCATATAAAACTTTTTTTATCCATCTAGGGGGAAGACGGCAAACAATAATAAGGTTTCCCAGAATATCAGAGTGTGTGTGTGTGTGTGTGTGTGTGTGTGTGTGTGTGTGTGTGTGTG
>CALSBV010012135.1:120505-134540 GCA_943590825.1 Bovichtus diacanthus
ACACACACACACACACACACACACACACACAGTTGGGATGGGTCTGATGCAGACAGAAAGGCACGTTTCTCATCATCATGCTCACATTATTTTTAAGTGGAGGCTAGTGGTCGTAAAAGATGTACACAAGTAGCAAAACGCAACTTGTTAACCTAAACTATTTTATTAAAATCAAAAATGTATATAATAAAGTAGCTGGCCGCACCTAAATGAATAGAGGGCTGTTTGGCTCTGATGATTCCGCTGGGTGTGCCAGCTTCAGATTTAGATGGACACACCCGTGACTATGTGGCCGTCTGCTATCTGCAGCCTCTGTGGAGACCGTCACACGTGTCACTACGTTAGCGATCCGCCCTGACCACCAGCAGGAAGCAGCAGAAACACTGGGCAGCAAGGGAGAGGTGGGAACATGCAGAGGCAGAGTAAAGAAGATGACTTTACCTGTTAATGTCCTCCCAAGAAATTAAATGAGCACACGTGCCTTACTCAGTCATGTGCTTTGACCTTAGCTTTTCACTTTCTTTGTGATTGTCAAGTAATCTGAACATTAACTTTTTGATTAATTGAAAGATAAATCCATCAGATGGTCCCACAACACAAAGGGGTGCTTTAAAATGTCATGTTTTGTCTGAACGACAATTAAAAACATATAAAGGTTTTTAAGTGAGCAAAAAGCAGTATATCCTCACATTTGAGAAGCTTGAACCAGAGAATAATTAGGCATTTTAAAATAAACCACTTACACGTCTATGTAGATTGTTGTTTAAGTTTTTATTCAATAACTTGTTTTGGTACTACTTTTTTTTTGACGTACATTAGTATACGGCACACAACTGTTCATTCCCATAGCTCCACCCACACTGGTGTTTTCACATGGGACTTCTGCTCAGGGGGAGGAGTTGTAATTATGTATTTATTTATTAACCTCAAACTCTCTGTGCAGAACAAATGATCCTTGAGATTCTCTTCCATATTCTATTTTCTTGATTTTTTTTTGCTGCAAATCGGCACACAAAGAACCTGGATCGCTATGTCCTTGCATACATCCAGTTTTGGAGGAATGAACTGTTTTGCGTGTGGTCTATCACTTCTCCTGTGGGCTTTGTTGATCCAAGGTAGTTTGGAGAGCAGAGATTCCTCCCAGTGAAACGTCTTGTATTGTGTGCCACCCTGTCGCAAACCACAACAACTTCAAGAAACCTCATCACAAGACAGACAGAATGGAATCAAATATTCTGGCACAGAATATATCCGGTCTGCAGAAACTGTCTGCAGATGGTGGTGGAGTTACTTTCTTTCTTCACCATCGAGTTCCAAAACCCTACGTTTTTGTCAGACATTCAGGAAATATTCAGACCCTGGAAAATGTTGTGTCCAGCTGTTTAGCACAACTACTAACCTGTGTGTGAGGTTAATTTATTTTCCTCGAATCTCTCCAAAACTTATTTACTTCTCAGCCTGTCGGGAAGCCGCTGCTGCTGGTTGCCAGTTGCCAAATCAATTTCAACTACAGCCAAGTACACAGTCAGAGTGTAGGCCTGCCAGCCATGACAAAGAGCAGTTGGCTGGAGGAGCCTCAGCACAAGGCCAGCACTGCTGAGAGAGGAAACACTGCAACAGTATCCCAGAAGGACACCAGTGATGCTGCAACTGCAGCACAGTTCAGACAGGACGCTAATTTAGAAAGAAGCAGGTCTTCATCAGCCCATGAGGCAACAGGAAGTTGGTTCAGAGCTCTCTGAAGAAAGGATGTGACCGCCTGTCTCAGATTTGTGTGAGTTTCAAAGAGCAATAAGTAAGATTTAGATTATTTCCTGCCCCATTCAGAAGAACATGACCATCATATATCTGCAGGGGTTTGAACAGAATATTCATCAAAACTTGTGACTCACTGATTTTACTAAAAGTTCTAGCTTCTTAAACTCACCTTCTGGCTCGTAGTCAGTCTGGAACATTGAACCCTCTCACCATTAAAACGTTAGAATCATTACTCAGGTATCTCAATACAGTGTATAGTCTCTTCCATGTTTAGCTCACCTCTGCCTAAAGGGTAACACATGAATGGCACATAACAACTCTGCAGGACAGCAGCTCTTTAATGACATCATGACATCCACGCATCGACATATCCTGGCTACTTTTCCTTGACTGCTTGTCTGTCAGGCATGTCCACTGTGTACTACAGCTTTCAAGTGATGTAATCAAGCAACCTCCGGCTCTAAAAAGTCAATGCAGAAGTTCTTATATATTATTTCTAATGGCCAGCTGGCGACGACTCCTCTGGTTGCAAAATCAAGTATGGTTGTATAGAAGTCGATGAGAAAATGATCCTTCTTCTCACTGGATGTATTACCTCAGTAAACATTTTCCTGATGAGCTTATGTTCTCAATTGGTAGTTTCAAGTCTTCAAGATAAAACTGCGTATGCTTTAGGGCTCGGTACTTTGTTATTGATCGGTGTTGTCTAGTTTTAATGATGTCCGGTTTGGATGTTTTCGTCTCAGAACTTTAAAACTTTCACAGTAAGCTTTCACTTTATGAAAGTTAATTGTAACATTTTCATGACCGGAAAATCTCTTTTTCAGGCTTTTGTTGTACTTAGCTCCATCCTCTCGTTGCACAGACCAATTGGTGACGTCACGGTGACTACATCCACTTCTTATATACAGTCTATGGATGTGATTCTACATGACGCCACCGATGTAAGAGTCTACTGAAGAGTCTACAGCCATGCTAAAGACTCTGTAAGGATGATCAACTTTTGAAGCTAACATGCTCACATGCTGATGTTTAGCAGGTCACCGTGTTAGTTTAGTGTGTTAGCATACTAACATTTGCTAATCAGCACTAAACAGAAAGTACAGCTAAGGCTGATGGGAATATCATTATTGCAGGTATTTGCTCAAAAACCAAAGTATTGGACAAAGCAAAATGTTGACCTCATCATGGCGCTAGATGAACATTCAAGGCATTTCAATCTGGACCAAAGAGGCGGACCACCTGACAAACAGACCAACAAACGGGACCTGACGGGACGCTATAATGCAAATAAATAACGGAGTTCCAGATGGCATCAGCCTTGAGGAAATGTGTGATCCTGAAGTTAATTAGCTGACATTTAATGAACTTAATCTAATGTTTACTTTGACCCTCATTACACACAGTTTATGGTCTTACATGGAAGCCACATTACACATTACATTCTCTGCTAATTTTCTGCTGCTGATGAAAGGGTGAAACAGAACCAGTCAGAAAATGCACTGTAAAACAACTATAAGCTAAAAGAGGCTAGGATATTTAACTGCTTTTGAACAAGATTTTATTCAGAGCCTTAAATGCCTTAAATACATGTTTTAGTCTCTGGGAGCTTCCACCTTATTTCCTGTTTTTCAATCTTTTCTACACACATATGTCTCGTAGCCAAACAGCGGTGGTGAAATTTACAAAACGTCAGTCAACAGAACGTATTTAATATGTACTTTTGGTCATTATCCAGGGTTCTGCTGAAGGGGGGGGAAGAACGGCACTTTTGCCCCTGGTTTGCAAGCGCAATGCAAAGCGCAATGCAAATGCAAAGTATTTATGGGGCACTAACGTGTTCAGAGTTCGAGACAAGTTATTATCCATGAAAAGTCTCTTTGCACAAGGGCACGACACCAGACAGTACAATTATAATGATGACAAACCAGCTTGCATCTCTGATGAGAAGAGAGAGGAGGAGAGTTCTGGGTAAAGAGGAGATACTCTGTATGCAGGCGGTGGAGGTGAGAGAGCAGAAGAAGCTGGGGGGTTTAGTTGTTTGACGTCATCCACAAACGTCCTTAAAAGGTGTGAAAAGATTGGTTTAGTATGAACAAACTCACAAAGGTGGTGACAGTAGAATAAAGAAGACTAAAAAAGTGATATTATTAGTGATTGTGAGGAAAAGAAAGAAAAAAAAAAGGCAAAGAGTATGGAGTAAGGAAAGGAGGAGGCGACAGAAGAGAAGAGGCTTTAGGAATGGAAAAGAGGATGATGCAAAGAGAAAAAGAAAACAAAGAAGGCAAAAGGAAAGGAGGAGATGAGGTAAGATAAGGGAGAAAGTGAGGGAGGTAAAGAAAGGAAGTGAAACATTAGTCAGTTAACTTTTTCTGGTAGAAAAACACCTGATTAATGTAGGAAAGTAATCAAAGTAAAAGTCTAGTGATTACTGTGATGTTTGCAACGGTCCCCCAACATATTAAGACAACATCAAGAAAAAAATTTACAAATCATGGATGCAAACAATATAAACAATATATTATATATAAAACATAGCAAGCATAATACTGTAGAGAACATTGTATAAGTCATACTGTCATCTGTCAACACTGTAATAAAGTTTTACTGTGAACTGGATAAATGTGTTGTGCTGCTCACAATCAGTATTTATTACCTGTAGTTAAGGATTATATTTAATACATACAGTCTGTATGTATTAAATACGGATGTTAGACTAGACGGACCAGGTTTTTTCCACCCTTCTATATGCAGGACTTTCTCCATATCACCTGTTTAAACAGTGTAATTACCTAAAGTCTTTGTGAGAGAACATGTTATATTAATCTAATACTACAAAGTCATTCATTCTAAAATTAAAAAGGACAAAAACCCGCCTTAAAAATAAAGCAGTTTATTTATTGACAAAAACATTGAAGTATAATTTGGGTACACATAATGCAAAAGGTACCGAAACCATAACATCCTTCATCATGTCCATCAGAGTAAAGGCTTTCTTGTACACTGAAGTTGTGTCAGCTGGTAACGGAGCTCTCAGGTCACAGTGGTCATCCCGACACTGATGCTGCTTCTCCTCTGATGGTGTGTGAGGAGAGTCTGGTCCCTTGTGCTTCAGCACAAAACCATCAGGTCAGATGAGCTGTGAAACAACAGATTCACTATACTGTCAGGCAATCATGTCAAGGTGTACGACGGGAGGAAATCATTTCAGACACAAACGTTGTAAAAAATGTAAACAAATCAGTTTGATCACGTATGGAGGAAGACTTTGATTACCCAGAACATTTGACTTTGAGTGCATCTTGTGACAAAAGCTTGTAAACTCAGTATAAGGTACAAATAATTAGCATGTGACCGGAGAGCCCTGAGGCAGTATATGTTACACTGGAACTGCAACAGAGCTGCTACAGTGTCACTAATATTACTGTTATATAAGTGTATCTGTGAATCCTGACAGCTGTAAGTCACTTGACTTCAGTAACTTAGCACTCACACAGTCTGTCTGTATTACATATTACAAAATTTCTCCAGTCAGTGGGTCTGAAATCGAAACTAGTCACTGCTAGGTCGCATTAGCCAACGCAATATGTTAATGTTAACTAAACAGGCACATCTGGCAGCTCTCTATCTGCTAAATAAACAGTGAAACAGCATAAAAGTGGCAAAACTTACAGCCTCCAAGTTTGCAGTTGGGTCACAGACAGCCGGTACAGATCCATCCCGACTCTGAGGGTCAGTACACTGTTGTTGCTGTGTACTGACCCTCGTTGAGAAATAGTTTTCCTGTTGTTGTGAGGACAGAAATAAAGTAATCCACTTCACATTCTCAGATGATCGGAGTACATGAAGGCTTTTCGGTTGGTTATTGGAGCCCACAACAGAACAAGTGCCGTGCTTTGCTCGGGTTGTGTTAGCAGGTCCGCGACAGCGAGGAAATCATAATGGCTGACAGGAGGGATTCAGCAGCTACTCTGTGGGAGTGACATCACCTAGCTGGAGGAGGTTCTGCTGATCCTGAATAGGGAAAATCCACTAATGGAGACAAATCTGATTCAGTCTTTTTTACGTAGGTTTTCTGATGAATGGAGCAGGAGAAAAAGAGAGAGGATTGTCTTTTCGGAAACTTTTGGGGTGTCTAGACACACCGGGGACACGTATTTATGTCGAAAAGCCATGAAAAAGTGCATCTTGGGTAACGTGACCTTTAATGGAAGATCAGTGTGTGGGTGTAGAATCCACCTTCGTGCTACAGGATGAATGAAAAGACGAAGCTCTTACCATGGTGGTAAGGATGTACTTGTAAAAGGCTGACGTCATCCCCAGCTCGTTCGCCTGCAGGTCCCCAGAGACGAAGAAAAAAGAAGAAAAAACTGTCAGCGCTGAGGAACAGATAGCACTCATCATTACACTTTCTCTGAAGAAACACAAGTCACAGTTTTAAAAAAGGAAAGAAAAAGAGAACCATCTATTTCATATTCCATGCCTGCATACTGAGACGATGTTTCACCCTGACTTTATGGGTCGGAGCGTTGCTGCTTCTTTTATAACATAAAACAGTGATTATGTCTCACAATACAACATAAAACAGTGACTGTCTCACAATACAACTACAGGATCTGTCAGTGATGAAAAGTTTTGGGAAGGTAAAAATAGGGAAGCTCAGTTTGTGTGATGCGGTGAAAATATATCTTCTGGGTTAAATCTGTTTTTAAAAAAAATTAACATTCTGTAGACATCTGAATTATAATGTTTGTGACTTTATGTGGTTATATGTAACCCAGCAACCGATCCTCCTACCTACAAATATCCAGCTACATGGGTCAATTTCCACTCATTACATGCAAATTTTTCAAAATAACAACTTGGTTAGGTTTAGGAAAAGATGGTGGTTTGGCTTAAAATAACTACGGAACAGAAGTTACGTGCCAAATAAATCCATTCTGGTTTCACACGGGACAAGGCATGTGTTTGAACTCATTGTTAGCTAGGGAAGTACAATAAAATAAACATGTCCTCATACCAAAACAAATAGGTCGACTGCCAATGAGTCCCAAAGCGTCACATATGACCGTACTATTTAACGCATGGCAGCCGCTTTAAACACTCAACGGTTAGTCATGTGACTGTTCAATTTAAATACTTGGTTATGTTTGGGCAATAAAACAGCTTGGTTAAAATTAGGAAAAAATAAACGTGTGACCGTTCTATTTAATGTCTGTCAATCATGATAGTTATCACATAACACATGTGACGTAGAACATGACGTAGTCGCGTACTAACGTAGTGACAACCGTAAATGAAAAATAGCAACTTTTTGACTCTTGGTTTCACATGGTACACAAACTCCAGTCTTCTGGGTTAAATTCTTGTCGCCCTTTGTTCCAGTCATAAATACTACGTCCACTAGCAATGTAATAAACATAATCGGAATAAGCTGCTTGTAAAAACATCCTTTACAGACGTTTCTTTTGGTGAGGATGCCGTGAATAAAACCTTTGACCTCCTGACCTTTCTGAGGATGTGGTAGGATATGGAGGCATTGGCGTCGATGATGATGGTGGCCACTTTGTCGTCACGGATCTCCTTCAGCAGGGAGGTCGGGTCCAGGCTGTCGTCCAACATTCGCACTGAGAGCGTCTCCCTAGAGATGAGGAAACGGTGGACCAGCTCCTCCAATCGCAGCAGGCCTACGGGGTGGAGTCGGGAGTCAGGGAAAGGGGTGTATAACAATAGCAGACCTCATAAAACACATCAATAAATATGTCAAACTATCAAACATGGATTTATAGTGAAAACTGTGAGGGTCCCAACAATAGACAGAAATAGCTGCCACTGCTCTAAAGATTTCCATGTTTGAGCTGCTGCAATAAACAGAGGCTGGGATAAAGGTGAAGATATTGAGCTCATAAAGTCACCAGAGAGGAAAAAACCTTCTGAAAAAGATGGATAAAAGCATAGAAATGAGCAGCCAGAAACAGAAAGTAAGTGTGGCTCTGAAATCAATTGTCTCCAGCCTTGAGGTAGACAAGGCTGCACTGTAACCTTCAAACACAGGACATAAAGAGATGTGGAAGAGAAAATGGAAAAAGAAGATGTCAAACACACATAGACAGACTCACACTCAGCTTTGGCACAGACTAGACTGGCCGTTGGGTAGCCGAAAGAGCGCAGGATAGATCCAATTGCCAGGCTCAGGTCCTCGTTACTCGGGTAAAGAGTTACAGAGGCGAAGCGAAGGTACGGCAGCTTCGGGGTTTCCTCCGGACCGATCTTCACGTGAGGGATCTGAGGGCACGAGGGAGGCGGAAGAAGAATTATATTATATATATATATATGGGAAACTAAAGGAGAGGAAATTAAATGTGGTCAGCTTCAGGGTTTCCTTTGGGTTAATCTTCATGTTGGAGAGCCAAGGGGAAATGTGGAGAAGGAAGAAAGCTGCAATGAAAAAAAGAATAAAATCAAAAGACAAGGAAATTAAATGAAAAGAACTAAAAGATTGAAAAGGAGAAAGGTGAGATAATGAGAGGTGATGACATTAAGGGAACATATGTTGTGTTTTTTTTTTTATATCAAACCTTACAGGCTTCACAGAAAGTTCAGATCACAGAAATGAAAGCTTTAATCAGACTTTGAAACTCGCTGATAATCAAGTCTTTGTTCAGTTTCAAAAGGGAAGATCTGAGCAATGCCCAGATCATCAGTGGTATAAGTGTTTCATTCAGAAATCACAGAGAGAGTTTGTGTTCACCTCCACTCAGATGACTCAGATTAATATCAAAGGATTTATAGATTTTTCTTTTGAAAATAAGAGAAAGGGAGAAAGAAGAAAATGTAGCAATTGTAGCATTCTTTTTAAAAAGAAAAGTTCAGGAAATGTGGAAATGAAAATTATTCATCCACTGGGGCGCATGAATGGGCTCAGCTGTCTGTTTTATTGTTTACTTTTTGGCGGTGGAACTACAGAGAAGGTCAGTTGGTCACCAAAAACATTCAGATGTTTCATGAACCTGAACCTTACACTCATGCTGTGTATCGATTTGCATTCTTCTGTACAGATCAAGCTACCTTTAATTTGCCGTGTCTCCTTGGTGGAGCCCTGGCAGGTACCTGATGGATCCTTGGCTGAAAGGAATCCCTCACGCTGACGTAGTGGACATTTGTCCCAATTGTTACACCCCTGTGGCGGTTCATCTATCCACCAGGTGGATGAGTGATGGAAACTGACACAGTTTAACTGAAATCAGCTGTTCTCATCATATTTGATATGAGAGACACAAAGCATACTTTTATTGATTTTTTTTTAATATCATGTTCATGAACATATTATGCTAAAGATTTTTGGAAAACACGGCACAGGTTGTTGTTTTCATGCATGATTTGGAGACACGCCTCTCGTTACTGATTATATCTCTTATTCTGATGTTGGAGGTCTGATATGAACAAATTTGGTTATTAACAAATATTAATGGTCATTTATATTAATGCACCTATTAATATTCATAATCATGAATAGGAGTAGATAATAACTGTCACTACAATAAAGTAGGTGAATTAGCTCAAAAAAGCTGTGAAAGGGCTATCATAAGGTATTCATTTTTATATTGAACTAATATGACTTAATTTAAATCAAATCTCCTCCAGGGGCCACCACCTTTGTATCAAAGGAAAATGAAAGCCAGTTAATGCAGTCTCATAAAATATTCTCATAACATATACTAAACTATCAATAAGGAAATCTGATTAATAATGAAATTATTAACCATGAACAAAATGACCATATCAATAGCTAGTAAAGGTTGAAGGGTTTTAGAATTCTTGTATTGTAGAGGTATATATGATATATGTATATGTATCAGAACATTAACAATAACATTATAAAATGACAAAAGATAATATATGTATTCAGCATGTAATCTTGTATCCATATTTAGTGGCTAAGTGGAGGCTATGGTTGCTCGAGCATGTAACTGAAAGAGTAGAGGAGCAGGCCCCGAGTGTCAAAAGTAACGGATGTATCTGGCCAATTAAAAATGCCTAAAATGGAAATATTGAAAATCCCAGAAGTACGGGGTCAGGGCCTCAAGATAAACATGGGCGTGCACATCAAAGCAACTTGTGAGGGCCAAGCGCCAGAGATTTATAGCCATAACCAAGTACCAGGGATGCAAGCAGGTCTGGCCTAACATGTAAAGACCTAAAAGATGCTGATGTCAGCAACAACCTGGCCACGAGGGTGAGATCGCATCACACGTGTGACCTACATAAATTGCTTTGTAAGAAAAGGCTGTTCCGGGGCCAGCTTGGGTTCAACTCTTTTCTTTGAAGAATAAACTCTATTGCGTCTCCAGTGACTCCTTTTTGAACCTCCTTCACTTCTTCTTTTTGAGCCTTTTTGAGACTTAAGTGGTCCAGACTCTACTTCAGTTCCAGAATTGGACTTCTTTGTGTCCGACATAAGCCTGTCTGTTATCAATCAGTCAGTTCATTCCATCAAACTGAAACTCTGAGAGCCGGTCTAAATCAAATTAAATCAAACGTATTTATATAGCCCAATAACTCTGCTATCTTATCATCTTCACGTGGGGCTTAGATATCTATGTACTTACTGTGGCACTCTGGGCTGTACGTTCTGTTTGGATAGTTTGTATATTGGCTTGGTTCCAGGCGGGAGAGATGATGTAATGACTTGTGGTTTTGTTTCATCCTGAACATTGTACTGCTTCCCGGGAGGGGAGCTAGCTGCGGCCCCGGCGGCTCGGGTTCAATATAATATCCCAGCACCAGTAGTTAGAGCGCTGGGTATAACCTGTGTAACAGCTCAAAAGAAGGTTTGACGATTCGGGTAGTCGGCTAAATCAGAGCGATCTGCTGACTGCAAACGGATGATCTGTCCATCTCCCAGCCGCCGCACACTCTACTCCTGGCGAACCAGCCTTCTGTGGACACTGAGAATGAGGCGAGGCTGCGAGTCGTTTTCTCGTTTCTGCCACTTTGGATTAAACCAAAACATATTTATCAGATCGTGCAGGGATCATGGATGTGATGTAGACAAGTCAGGCAGCTGGACTTCTTCTTATCACCTCGTAGACTGGATGGGCCGGAACTGTCAATTAGCATGCTACTTTCATTACATAATACATAGACAGACATCTTTGACATAACGTCAACTCTGTTACCTCTTCACATTCTGATGATAATGTTAGTTTATTGTTTTAATGTTTTAAGTTTAAATTCTGCCATATCTTACTTTGAACCTTTAAACAAACCAGTATGTATATTCCAAAAAAGCATTTATTTACAAAAGAAATGTAAGGCACTATCAAATCAAATATCTAAATGAAGGGAATATGTACATGTGTGAGCGAGTATACTGTATGTGTGATTACAGTGTGATAACACAAAATGCTAGCTAGCTAGCTAACAGCGACGATTGTCATTTCTGGCTTGACTCGGTTTGGCTTGGCAGGGATTTGCATTTCCATTACAACAAGGCTACTGGCTTGAAGGTGTGTCTTTAACTGATCCATTGCCGTGACTAGTGGTCAAAGCCAATGGGTCAAGGGAGAGGCTGTAAAACGGTAGATAAACGCACTACATTTCCTATAAATTCTTCACAATATAAGTCCCCCATTATTTTGTTATTTAAAAGATTTTATTATGAAGCCGCAAAATCAGGAAATACTGTGTTTTCATCAGCAGTAACTTAACACGAGTCACTCGTGCAAGTCACTGAAAGCGAACGTAAAATAAAGCACATATCAGAAAGTTCAAACAGGGATGGGATGCAGGAGAGATACTAAACTTCTGACCGCAAATCCAGTCAGAAGCTACAAAAGTACGCATAGACTTAGAAAAACTTCTGTCTCTCTGGTCTCCTGCACGGACACTGTGGAAAATAGTGAGGAAGTAAAGCCAATTTTAAGAAAACACAGAGGCCTAAACCTGGTTCTAAAGTAGTTGCTCAACCATACAGTAGTTTGTGGCCCCCCCAAGAGTCTCCAGTGCTAGTACCCTCTGCTGCCCAGGAACTATGGAGGCAGACACTGCAGTGTTGAATGTAGCTGACTTCTACAATGAAAATGTCTTGTTATGTTCAACAGTCTGAGAGTTTTTCCCATTCATTTCAGGGACAGAGTTTTACAGCTCTGTTTCAATTTAAACTCCACAGTGTCAGTATTTAAGATGGAAATGTAATGATGAATTGAAAATGAGTCGGTGATGAATAAAGAATCGGGTCAGAGGCCAAATGTCCTGCATCATCCACCACTCAGTGATTTAACCTGAGCTCACACCTGTAGAGGTTTAAATGGTAAATTGTAATTATCTTAGCTGGGCTTCACTCTGATATGCAAAGCTTATTTTAAATCCAAGCAGAGAAAACAATAATAGGAGACCTCTCAGGCAAAGGGAAAGGATGCGTGGAAGGTTATGATGGTGGTAGTTTAGTGGTCAGGCTTTCAAATAGAACCAGAAGGTTGTGAGTTCAACAACAGGCTGCCACCATCGAGCTCCTGTGCAAGGCACATAACCCTGAGCTGCTCCAGAGGACTGTCCCTGTAGTTAGTCACTGTAAATCGCTCTGGATAAGAGCATCTGCTAAATGACCTGTAATGTAATGTAAAGATTAGAGGCTTAGAATGAGAAGCAGACTCATTCATTCAGACAGGAAAATGGTGAAACAGAAGTTAAACCCTTTAAATTCCATAAAGATGGCTTTTTGAGATTTCATGTTTTGGAGCCAGATGTGACTTACCTCTTTCTCCCCACAGATGTGACTGATGGTGGACCCTGAGGCGGGGCTGGAGGCAGGACCAATCACTGAAACCACTCCCTTTGGCAGGATCTGACACACTGTGAGAAAACAGCACAAGACCATGAAAAAACGCAGAAATTACAGTTGCAAGAACTGATTTGTGTGCCACTTGGGGGGCTTTGAAAACTACGAGTGAACACATCATTGCCTTAATAGCAAACAGTCGCATATTTCTACACCCAGCAGTTACAGAGCAACATGATCATTCATTAGGAGTCTTTGTGTGTTTGTGTCCATCTAATGACTGTGAGTCTAATATTCACTCTCCTCTTTGCTCTGTGTTTGGTCTCCACCACTATGTTCCCCAGCTCATCTCTAACTGTCTGTCTGCTGTTTGCTGTTGAGCAGGTAGGGCACAGTGGATTTTTACAGCTTTTTCTATTGAGACAGCGCTATGAGAGGTGTGAGAGAGAACCAGAACAGTAAAGTTGTAGCCGGATAGCTAAACAATGAGCTGAAACTCACTATAAAGCTCTGTAAAGCCAAGCTGCAGTTCGAGATGATAATTTTCCGGAGGTTCATCACTGCCAGAGACACGGAAGCACCTAATAATGTAATAATATCTTGAAAAATTTATTAAATTTGCACCTGATCGAAAAATGTTAAAAAACCCAAATAATGTAATAACTTGACCAATAAAGTAATAAAAAGTCCTGACTGATACTGTGAAAACATTTTTACTGATAATGTAGCACCTTTCAGGTGGGCTTCTTTTTCTAAAGCTGATGATGTAATCATTTTTGATGGATAATATAAAAATGTAAAAAAGTGTGCTTTTTTTCACAACATTTATAATACTGTTAGTTTCATGTTAATCTGCTGAAAACATTTGACACTGATTTCATGGTTTGAAATGTAAACTCAAACTTTAACCTCAATATACTTTCTGATTAACTGTTCTCTAGAAAACAATAGAAAGTGTCTCTGTCAAACAGATCAATAAAAATCAAATAAAAATTTTTAAAAAAATGGGAATAAGTTCAGCATATAAACCTTTTCTTCTCATCTCAAATTTGTCAACTTTAAACTGAGTCAGAAGACACTGATTACTGTTGCCAATGTAGTTTTTGTGAGTAAAAGATAATTATGTGCTTTTCATAGTTTTTCTGAAAGGAACATGCACAAAACAAAAGATAAAACTCCCTACGTATAAAACAAAAAAGGCTTTTAGGTAATATGAGCTGCTTTAGTGACATTCAGAATGGAACATCAAATCTGTTTTTCAGTCTGAAACAAAAATAGAAAAACAAAAACTGTAATCAGGTATTTGGATATTAATAATAATAATAATAATAATAAATTAGATTTATATAGCTCCTTTCTAAAAACCCAGATCTGATTGTTACTGTATTAACGTTTCAATATATCTTTATTATTGTACTGTGGTCTGTCCATACAGATAATGTACGATTCAGTGTGTGTGTGTGTGTGTGTGTGTGTGTGTGTGTGTGTGTGTGTGTG
>CALSBV010012135.1:168436-179932 GCA_943590825.1 Bovichtus diacanthus
AGAGAGAGAGAGAGAGAGAGAGAGAGAGAGAGAGAGAGAGAGAGAGATGTTTGGGGAAGGACGAACAGACAACAGGGAAAGTGTAGCGAAGGATCCAGAGAAGACATGTCTTCATTCCTCTCCATACAGACAGTAGTGATTGAGCTCTGAACTAAAGCCTGTATTATCACCACAACAGTTTAGTCTCTGGAGAAGCTCAGTGTACAGAGAGAGAGAGAGAGAAAGTTAGCGGTTTCAAGTGAAGTGAATTGTTTCACCAATCCTCAACAAGAAAGCTTTAATAACTGCAGATAAAAGATACAGACAAAAACAATAAAAAGGTGTTTGCTTTAAAAAAATGTATCTGCTTTCAATGTGCACATGTGAAGCAGGAACACATGATACTATTGTGCAAAGCTCCACTCATTAATATATTTTTATATTTAACTATCAAGCAAGGAATCTCTGTCTGTATATGAGTGTATCCTTCGCATATATCAAGAATTGTTCATCCGATCTACTTCACTCATTTGAATTGGATTGCTGGGGACCCAAGGACATGCAGTATCCAAAGTGGTGCGATTTGGTTCTTACGATTCTCCAAATCCATGATTCAATTTGACTTTTGATTTTACGGTCACGATTCGATTCAATTTCTGAATCGATTTTCTATTCAAACACGAAAACAAAAAAAAGAGCAAGTAGCTCTACTTTCCTCAACTGTAAAAAGCCACCAGACCCTGAACTGTAGTTTTGTTTTTACATTACATTATTACATGTTATTTAGCAGATGCTCTTATCCAGAGTGACAGTCCTCTGGAACAACTCAGGGTTAAGTGCCTTGCTTAGGGGTACAATGGAGGCATCCCCTGGTATTGAACTCACAACCTTCTGGTGTTCTATTTAGAAGCCTAACCACTAGACCACCAGCAGCTAATTTTTCCGTTGACGACACGTTTGTTGTTTATATAACTCACGGGGAAGGCAAATGTTGCCACACAGTGATTTCAGGGAAGCAGGAAGATTTTCAAGTTCTAATATTTCTCCTTCCTCTCTGACTCCGGCAGTGCCTGTGGTGTCTTGAACAGTACAGCTCTAGGGAAGCTACACCGTGCTGTTTTTAAGCTGCAGGCTGTGTTGTCTTTGAGCTGCAGGCTCCGGTAAGCTACACTGCACTGTATAGACATGGAAAAATAGAGTTTTCCTGTCTGGGATGGCTAATAAAATACCTTGATCCAACAATTTTTTATTGTCTTTATTTGTGGTTTTTTTTCCCCCCTTTGTTTCCCTCTTCTCCCGTTCCCAAATGTTGCTTTGCTGTATGATGCAGAGGTTACTTTCCTTTAGCTGCCCCCAGGCCCTGGGGAGGAACCTCACTGTCGGAGGTCGGATTTCGCCGCCCCTTTGCCCATCAGCCCCCTAACCCCCAGGAGGAAAGTAGTTGTTTTCTTGTGTTTTTTTACACACCAAAAATACTTCCACTAAATAAATCCTTGCTCTAATCGCGGTGGTCATGTCAAAGCAGACCTATTTGGAAGTTATTACATCTGCTAAGTATATTTCACCTGTGTTTCTGACCGTGATCGATTTCTTGGTTGTGTTTTTCCCATGAACCAGACTGTATTGCACTGGTGTTTTTAAGTAGACGTGGGTGTGGGACGCAATACCACAGGCCAAGCATCCAACCCGTTCCAAACAGGCACGTTTTGCACTGGTTAATAATAAATCAAACCATTCTGTAAGGTGAAAGGAGCTGCTCACAATTATGACCAACTCTGCAGCTGTTTATTATATTTTAGCTCCTAGTTTTTGGTTTTGTGACAGCTGGTGTAACATCTAGCATCTCAGGAGTTAACCAGAGCTAAATAGTGAATATTGACCTTACACTTATCATGTGGACACAAACATCATCTTGCTAGAATTCATCAATTAGACAAGCACTTACAAACGTTCTTCTTACAGCAGGCTGAACTATCTCAACAGTTATTGGATGGATTGGCATGCTATTTATGAAGTTAATGGTGCCCAGAGCTTGAATCCTCCTGACTTTGGTGACTTTTCCTCTAGCGCCACCATGAGGTTGACGTGGTTTTTTTCAGTGAAATTTCTTTAAAACTATTGGATTGCGATGACGTTTGATTCAGCCATTCAAATCAAATCAAATTAATTTATATAGTCCAATATCACAAATTACACATTTGTCTCAGGGTGCTTTACAGACTGCACAGCACCACACAAGGAAAAAGTCACAAAAGAAACCCCACAATTAAAAGGGGAAAAATGGAAGAAACCTGAGGGAAGTATACTTACTTATATAGCAACTGAAGAAGGATCCATCTCCTTCCAAAGTAGGATGAATGCCGTCCCCCCTAATTAGACCAGGAGTTCCCCAGAAAGTCCGGCAATTATCTACGAAGCCCACATCATTATCTGGATACCACCGTGACAGCCAGCGACGGAATGATGACATGCGGCTAAACATGTCGTCACTCGTTAGATTTGGCAGGGGACCAGAGAAAACTATGGAATCCGACATTGTCTTTGCAATCGGGTGTCATTACCACCAACGTCAATAACAATCTTAATGTATTTACGTTTAGCCTCAGTCAGCAGTTTTAAATGTGTTTCTATGTCGCCCGCTCTGGCCCCAGGAATGCACGTGACTATAGTCGCTGGTGTTACAAACTTTGCGTATTTCGGAATTGAGCTACCAATAAGCAGAGTTGGCTTCTCAGCAGGTGTGTCGCTGAGTGGGGCAACGGAAGGTGTGAAGACTTTCTGCTGACCTGACATCAATGGGGAGCTCTGTCCACCATTTTGGAGCCAGGATAGCAAACAGACAGATTTTATTTGAGGGGTATCTGGGTCCCACTCGCAGTGAGGGAGTAGCAAGACGAGCGAAGTGAGCGAGCTGGGGTGTGTGGTTTGACCATGGTCTGGATGTATGAAGGGCGTGATCCATTCACAGCACAGTAGGCCAGCACCAGAGTCTTGAAGCAGATTCAAGCAGCCACTGGTAACCAGTGAAGGGAGCAGAGGAGAGGTGTAGTGTGGGAGAACTTGGGGAGGTTGAAGACCAGTCAGGCTGCTGCATTCTGGATGAGCTGTAGAGATCAGATGGCACATGTAGGAAGTCCAGCAGGAGGGAGTTGCAGTAGTCAAGGCGTGAGATAACTTCTGGTAGGGAAGGACAGTTGGTCGTCCAGTGTCACACCCAGATTCCTTGCAGTCCGAGTCGGGGAAACAAACGAGCTGCCGATGTTGATGGTGAGGTCTTGGATGGGAGAGTCCTTCCCCGGAAGGAAGAGCAGTTGGTCATCCATCTGATATCTGGCCCCAGCCCCTACATACATTTCTTCCACCCTGGATGAATTGTTTTGTGTTCCCTTAACCACCAACTCATCCTTGTGTTGACACAGGGCTGTTTTAACACTATAGCAGGATCAAGATGCACCAACAGAACTTTGACCCAAGAAAAGGAACATTCAATGTGATGGATGCACAATCTCAAGTGACTTGAATGTCTTTACAATTTAAATCTTAAACCTATCAAATACCTGGACAAGTAAAACAAAGAAAACCAAATTAAAGAATTAAAGAACCATAAATTAAATCAATACAGTCAAATGTATGTCAGTGGAAGTACACAAGGTATGTATGTACATCTATCTGGAAACTACATACAGGTGCGGATACACTGGTTCTATTGCAATGCAAGGAGGTCTGGTGTGGATGTGTAGATGAGAGATGTTCCTTTAATCAACACGTTAACAGTGAACATGAACATGTATCAGACTGAAAAAAAAGTGAAATGACAAAGACATTCCTGCTTTAACATTTCACATGTTTATAATATGGGAAATAAACATTTCACATATAATAAATCAACTCTATCGACAGACAAGAACAATTCTAATTATGTGAATGATAACTACGGTATGGTTAAGAGAAGGAGAAAGGGAAATTTATCATGATTATACATGATAAACTATGGCTGAAGTGGCTGAGACCCAGAACATTGACTTGTGTCCTCTGTAGTGGACATTTTGTTCACATGCATCTCCTTTTACTCTTGTGAGCTACTCTATCAATCCCTGCTGCATTGTACAGAGTCTAAAAAGTCTAAATTGCAAGATGTTTGGGTTTTTTTTAACCTAAATTGGAAGGAAATCACAAAAGAAAGGAAATTGGAATAAAAAATGTTTCCCTCAGTTCCCAGGAGGTTAATCAAGAAGTTTATAATAACAGTGAATGAAAATAATCAGTTGTTGTAGCCCTAAATTATATTCTATTTTTCTTTCTTTAAAGAGCAACTGAACACTAGGCAGAGAGGCGTTTTTTTATTGACATTTCAAAAATGTTTATTATAGTCTTTTAATCCCTAATAATATAATGTTGCAAATACTTTTAAAACATCTGGTTCACTGACATTTTTTATTGTATGTGTCATTAATTACCTGGTACATTGCTTCGTAAATGTTTAACTTAATGAATGAACCACTCCAGCTTGTTCAAGCCTCCATATATAACCATATACATTGGAAGGCAGACTTTAGAGTTCAGTGTCTTCTTGTTCTTCTGCCACATCCAAACACACTGACCTTTGAGCTGGTTGTGACACCCTTCGTCTGTGCAGAGAAGTGATTAACAAATGGAAAATGAGTTTTCTGATGCTGCTAGATCAGCTATTGCAGAGTATGAAACAGAACATGTGCTTTGCTGCCATCAATACAAACCAACAAGGTTTTTATTTCAGCAATCCAGATTGTTTGACTGCCAAGATACTTGCTGGTGACAGGATGTAACGCCGTGCTGATTTTATTCGTTTCAGATGGTGTTTGGACTGAAACTCACTACAAAGCAGATCAATGAGAAGAGATTTGAAGAACTGTTTTTACATTATTTCTTTGAAAGCTTCTTGATTTGTAAATGTAATTTGGATTACAGAGTTTAACACAGCATGATAATTTGTCTTCAAAATAGGCTGTACTTGGTCAAAAAGAAACATAATCGTAGAATTGTGACTAAGGTCAAAACAATTCTAGTTTAGTGTTGAAGAATCACAGAAAACTAAAGTTTCATGGATTTGCATGTTGGCAGAGCACCCATGCCTATCCCGACAGTTACCTAAAACATGTAAAATACTACTCCAATAATATTAAAACAAGCTTCCACAATTTATGACCTCTTGGCAGAAGCCATGTGGAAAATCAGATCACTGAACTGCACATTTCTGACCTGCAGAAATCCACCTGATGGTTATCATCATCGTGAAGACACTGGATTCACAACGTTCCTGGTATGAACAGCTGATGGGTGTACTGAACTGTCTCTACTGTGCTACTGGGGGGGGGGGGGGGTACATTGTTTGCATTTTTGTTCTGTTCCTGTTCACACTGACTTTTTAAAAACGAAGCGGAGTGAACATCAAGTGATACAGGTAACCTGTTGATTGGACAGTTTTGCCGACTGTCATCCTGCATCATCAGGAACCATATGGGGAAATTAAATGAGCTACCCATTTCCTCAGCGACCGGCTGTCGGTCAGTTTGGAAAGGCTGGAAGGAACCCTCTCTCCCTGTGGGGTCGGAGAGAAACTATTGCTCCTTCATGCTGAACTTTAAAGGCTTTCATAGCACTTTCAGCTCGAAGGGTGCCCCAGGGTAGGCCCCAAACAACAAGGAGGGCTGGGCCCGCTTCAGGGTCCTTCAGGAGGAGCAGGCCTACATTTTGTGGTCTGCTAGATCATTTCTTCCATGTCTTAAGGTGCAGCTGTGTGTGAGACTTGATGCGCCACACTGTGGCAGATTGAATTCCAAACTCACATAGCATTTAAATGCTGATCATGTCCTGGCAGATTCATTAGCTGACTCATAAATATTGATTTACTGTCTATTAAGCATTTATAAATCCCTAAATAACTATTACATTAATGTAAGGTTAAACAGGACACATATCGGCATGCATCATTTTCTCTCCATTCCCCGCTTCCTCTTTCTCTCTCCCCTGACTTTTTTTTTTTTAACCCAGAGTGACCCCAAGTGACAACAGTTTGCTTTTGTTTACCCTTAGGCCTGTCGGACCTCACCCTGCCTCTCACCAGGACGAAGACTCACTGTCGTAAAAAAGGCCAACAGAGCCAAGCGTTAATGAGACTGCTGCAAAAAATGTTAACATGGCTCCCTTATCTGTTGACGACAGGATCTTACCTGTCACTGTGGGAGGTGTCCAACGCTGGCAGGAAGACGAACAACTGAAACGTTGAGCCTGAAGGTCTGAGTGTTGAATGAGTCTTTTGAGGATTTTAAATCTTGTCTTGTATGTGTATATGTGTGCATATAGTATGTGGAAGCATGTTTGATGGGTGCAATTCATGTTTCTGTAAAATAAGATTGTGATTTGAAAAACAAACTATGTCTTTTTTCTTTTTTTTCCTAAGGATAGTTGAAATGTTCTTGCATTTTTTTAAAAATCCTGATAAGACTACAAAGATACTGGATTGCACTACATCTGCTTGAGTCAAAGTCATTAGAGGCATTGTGAAATATCAGCAAAAGGTTCAGCATTGATATATGGTAAATGAGGTACAACAGAATAGGAAATGAAAAATCCTCCACACCTCCCTCCCTCCTTGTCCTCCTGTATTTCATTCCCTGTGTAGTTAACTCGGTTGAAAAATATTAAGATGGATGGATGAGCCTGAAAACAAACAGCGGATACATGGAGAAGGAAAAACAACCAGCATGAAGAGCGATGGAGGAGGGGATGATGTCATTTCTCTTCAGCGTGTGAAGTGATTTGAATCTGTGGTTCAGTAAAAAACTGCCTGAACAGGGTCTGCCCGGCCGGGCTTGGGTTAGCGTCTGTGCGAAGCCGTAAAAGTGCAAATAGACGCGCATCAAAAACAGCGCCTTTGTTGAGGCCATAAAACTGTCATGGGCGCTTTTGCACTCAGGATGTGTAGACTCTAGCGTTGCTACCGGCAACGTGTGCATAGGCTCACTTCAAAACCCAACAAGCAGCACGAGCACATCCTCAACTGACACTGCACGAGTGCACTCCATGAGAAATAACCGATATTTCACAGTGGTGTGGTAGGTGCAGCAGGTAACTGGTGTAGCTGAAAAATCAAGTTCTTTATTTATGAAAGATGACAAGTGAAGAATCGACGAGTGATGACTCATGATGGATCATGAATTGTGGCTGCGCCTGGTGCCCTGGTCCTGCCTGACGCTCACGCTAATATATATATATAGTATATATATATATATATATATATATACTATATATATATATTTATTTATTTATTTTATTTTTTTGGAGACACCGGGAAGCTTTTTATTGACATCCTCCCGGATCCATCTTTTTAATATACGATCGTATCATGTTTTCTGTCACATAGATTGTCTATGTTGTATTTTAACTATGTTGTTTATTCTGTACACACGTCATCTATTACAGTCTGTGCGTCCTGGGAGAGGATCTTCCTCAGTCTCTCTGAGGTTTAGAACATGTTTCCTCTTTAATTGTGGGGTTTCTTTTAGGGAGTTTTTCCTTGTGCGGTGCGAGGGTCTGAGGACAGAGGGGGTCTGATCCTGTACAGGCTGTAAAGCCCACTGAGACACATGTGATATTTGTGATATTGTGCTATATAAATAAACTTGACTTGATTTGATTTGATGAACTTGAGGTGATTCATTTTTAGTACTTTTGATGAAGATGAATAAATAAAATGAAAGTGTTGCGTCGGAGAGGGAAAGAATCTTTCTTTTAAATCTTACTGAGGGACACTTCCAAGAAGTTTAGCTCTTTGCTCACAATCTGAATATTTTCTCTCCTCCTAAATGGTTCCTTGTCATCAGACCTTGTTATAACAGAGAACTTAACAACAATCGAAGGAAGCAAGCATCACAAACGGCTCACGGGGGGAAACGAGCAGAGATTGAGCCGGCAGAGGGAGCCATGTGATGCTGTGATCACGCCGTGTGAGCAGGTCCAGTTAGCATCCTCGGCATTGAACATTAAATATTTACAGGCAGCGCTAATTAGAGAAGAGACAGAGGGTAACGCACACACACACATGTATAGTTTGTAACTCGTAACTGACAGCTTCATTCAGACTCGTACATGCACTCACATAAAACCTTTGGAGGAGCTCTGGATGGAAATGCACACACACACACACACACACACACACACACTTTATGTTCTCTGTCCACTGAGACTCTGAATTATTCATGTTTGATGAACTTGGACACTGCTGGTGAAATAGTCGGGTTAATGGTAGTAATATTGTGAGTCATAATAATAGTCAAGCATATTACATTATATCCATTTATTAGAGACACAAAAAAAAACCTCCCTTAAAGTACAAACATTTCCTTTCAGCAGGTTCAGGTGATCTATATCTAGGGATGTCGAGGTTTGAGATTCATGATGATTATCAGAGGAAATATCACGGTTTCACGGTTATTAGTCAATGAATTTTATTTAATGTTTGGCTAATTAAAAACAATTTATCATAGTCATAAATAGAATATACTGAACGTAGAGAGGGAGAGAGAAAGACCTCAGTTATTCTATCTACTGCCGGCAAAATTTATACTGTAGATATAAAAATAGGGGATGTCACATTACCAATTTTGGTGTCCCATAATGCAATGCATGACAGAAAGAGAGGAGCTGCTCATAGCTGTAAAAAAATAACGGTGACATCTCACAAATAAAACTAAGAAAAATATACCCGGTCACTAGATTTTCAGCCATTCAAAGTGCAGCATGAGAGGGTTAACTTCTGTAGCTTGAAGCTAATTGTTTGGGAAGGCACTTTCAAAAAATACTTTTGGCAGGCGATCGGTTGCACTCGGTTAGAATATTTTGGAATTTAATAGGTGTTATCAGTGGTTATCAGCTCTGATGTGGGTCACGTTAGTGGTGATATCCTAAATCAGGGAGGATTTCCTGACAATTTCAGTGACATGAAAGTATTAAAATAAAAAATAGATCTACATCTCAGTGAGAGTGTGGCAGTGGGGTGTGGTGACAGCGTCGGCTGCTGGGATAGAGATGGGAGAGGCTCAGCTGGAGGTCAGACAGCTGGACAGAACCAGGTAATCAGTCACACAATAAAAGCAGGTGATCACCTGGTTCTGCTCTTGCAGTAGGCTGGGACCACGGAGAGACGGGGACTGCAGAGAGAGATGGAGAGAGAGACGGAGAGGGAGACGGAGAGCGAGCAGCTGCGCTGGAGAAGGCTCTCCTGTTGGGTCTGAAAAGAGCGCCCCGTCCTCAATAAACAGTTTTGCTTTGGAAACCCTATTGTTCCTTCGTTAATTTTACCTGGGTGAGAGCTTTATAATGTATTGTGTACAGTGTATGCACCTTATAGAAAAGGTTAAAGTCACGAGCACAGGAGTTATAATTCCCAGAGCTATCGCACATTAACAGTGAAGTGCAGAAGCAGGGAGAGGGATGACTTGTCAGCTAAACGTTAATGCTCGGAGACGAGGAAAGAGGCAGAAAAAAGCGATATGTCAATTGGGAGACATCCTCTGTTAATTACGTGTCAGTAAAGAGAAGAGCTGCCATTTTCCCAGACTGCACTGCAGGGGGTAAATTATCTCCAGAATAAGCACCTCTGATTGGGAATGCAATGATAACTGTTCTTAATTTGATTGGCACTCTTATCTTCTAACAGGCGCAGAATAACCCTTTAATTTACCCATAATGGATAAACCCTTAAATTAAATCCAGAAGTTTTCTGTTGCTAAGATTAACAAATGTCTCTCTGTAGCTACCACCTTTCTCTAGATCAGTGGTTCTCTACCTGGGGTCCCGACCCCCAAGGGGGTCACAAGATAATTTCTGGAGGCCTCCAGGTGGTTGTGGAAAAAAAAATATATATTTATTAAAAATAAAATAACATACCTGATTACCATGAGGGGTCGCGACTCAAAAAGGTTGAAAACAACTCTTAACGGACCCCTTTTCTATTATTTAATAAACTGTCGACCTCTAACTAATGTTAGGTGACATATTTTATAGATATATCATATTATATTCATTCATAACATGAATGAGCTCATGGAGTTAAGTATGGAACATCAGTCTTGTGATGACAGTTGATGGTATCTGCATGTTTCTGTTCAACAATGGCGTCTGGCGTCTAACGTGAAGCCCTCCTTAATCCTTCTGTCCACTCACTCCTGGCTGCTGACCTTTAACCCCTTCGTTCATCAACACCGTAGATAACCGAAGGTTGTACCCTCTTTTTTCATACAGCATGGTGAACAGTAACTAAGTACATTTACAGAGATGTGTTCTCTCTCCTTCTCCATGGATCTCCTCCGTGCCGCACCGTTCCTGACCGTATTGTGGTCGCGCATGCGGAAAGCACGACACCGTAGCCGCAGACTCGGATGGCTCTCTGCTCACAGGACTCTTTATTTTATGGCAGAGGACGCAAGCGCCTGTCTAAAGTAAACAAGTTTAGTAGCAGCGGCTCTTCACATTAGGAGCAACAAGTAGTGAGCAAGGAGCTAACTGCGTTCTGCAGGATAACAAACAAAGAGAGCAGTTTCCTCCGTCCTGCACACAGCTGATCGAGCTGTAAACAGCAAAGACACAACGACTCGACCGGCAACACAACAAAGACAACACGCTGCTTTCATTCCTCTCAAAGGATTTGGAAGCTAAGCTAACAGCTGAGAGATAAGTAGCCTTTGTATTCATGAACCAAACCTCTACTGGGCATAGTATATTAACTTTATATACACATTCACTTTACACGGCTAAGTAAGCATAGAAGTGCTATACTCTTGTAAATATGTACATGTGCTTTTTTTATTCACTGAACTGTATTGTGTGCTCTGTTGTATTGAGCTAATAGGTAACATTAGGTTATTTCACCAGGTGTGAAGTATTGTGTGAAGTATTGTGTGAAGTATTCAGAACACCTATCATACACGCACAGATAAGATGTCCCCTTTGTATACTATAATATAACTGCTGGTTGTTTAATGTTGAACATGTTGCCAACCTCTACTATCCTTTAGTAGCTATTGATATGGTCATTGTATTTATAGTTATTAATTTCATTATTAATCTGATTTCCTAATTTATTGTCTAGTATATTGTATGAGACTACATTAACTAATTTTTCTCTGATTCAGAGATTCTGACAGAGGTGTTGCTCCTATGGAGGTGGCTTAATTTAAGTCATATTTAATTATTATTAATATTATTATTAATATTTCATTTATTATTTAGTATATAACCTCATGCATCATTCAAGGTATTTTCAGTTGGTCGTCGGACCTTATGTTCTGTTTACCATTTTATTCAAGTTGTATAATTAATCTAATGTTAGGTATATAATAATTAATAATACGTTTTTGATCATTATTAATATCTTCTGATAGCCATTTTAATGTCTTCTTGAGCTAATGCACCTACTTCATTGTAGTGCCAGTTATTCCATCCATCCATCCATCTTCAACCGCTTATCCGGGGTCGGGT
>CALSBV010012135.1:198665-259449 GCA_943590825.1 Bovichtus diacanthus
ACACACACACACACACACACACACACACACACACACACACACACACAGATGTCAAACTGCAGTCCTCTCTATGTTTCACATCGCCTCTGGTCCCAGACTCCAATCTCATCTTCACCAATCTTCTCCTCTCTCTATTTCTGTCTCTCTCTCTCCACCTCTCTATGTCACTGTTTCTTTCTCTCCTCTCCCCTTCCCTCCTCGATCCCCCTCCTCTGTTGCCACGACAGCAGTGTGAAGAAGAGCGATGGAGGGAGGAAGAGGAGAAGGAGGAAGGTGCGTCGCAGGAGGACCGGGAGGTGATGGAGGGCAGAAAATGTCATCTCACAGAAAAATCTGATGCTGATGGGATGTTTGTACGTTTGGTGCCAATTAAGGTTGTTGAATTGAAAAAGCATTTATAAAAAAAAAAAAAATGAAAGTGAGACATTGAGAGAAACAAAGCGAGAGAGAGAGAGAGGAGCTGTAATCGAAAGCTGGATTACATTTCCTCTGCTTATTTAGTTTTTCTAAGCTTCACACACACTCTATAAGAAAACTTGATAAAGTCTGTTGTGATGTAGTCACACACGCACGCTCGCTCGCACGCACGCCTGAAGCTTTTTCTTTCGTGTTTGGATGTCTGCTGTGTAGTATCGACAGAGCTGAACACTCCAAATCCAGCTTTTGGCAGCCACACACACTCTCTGAACATCAAAATAATTCAGTATCCAAATCAAAAATCTATTTTTGTATTTAAACAGTTTTGTCATCTACAGACTCAAGTTGTATGTTATTTGCTAAAATGCACTTTCCAGGATTCAGCTGTTTCATCAAAAAAAGCTACCTTTTGTCAGTGCAGTTGTGAGGGATAGTCCTGATCAACTTGTTATGGAGTGTATTGTGTTTAAATCCCAATGCCACAAACAAACCGCAACAGAGTTCAATTAAAACTTTGATTTAGAGCTAAAATCCTTTAAAAGCATGGCTGTTTTCTTGGTTCAAGAAAGTTGACATTTTCGAGATACGTGTCTTTTATAGGTCACTAGTGAAAGATTTTTGCAAGTAACATGTGGTGGTGATCAAGTGGTCTATTGTTTAGGCTTCCAAATAGAACACTGGAAGGTTGTGAGTACAATACCAGTCGCTCCAGGGGACTGTCCCTGTAGTTAGTTCACTCTCTCGTCTGATAAATAACAAATAATAATAATAATAAAGAAGTTTCAGAAACTCAAAGCTGCAATGCAAAGTAACAAATCAAAGCTGAAAACACATAAAGATTGAAATTTATTTTTCAGATGACAACCCACTTTCTGTGGATGAATTTGAATGTGTTCTGTTGAGTGTTTTAACAGTGGTGGTGTGTTTGTACACCTGCAGAAATACATCTGTGTGATTATCAGTCATTTTTTTCTTCAAGGCTCCAGGTTTCTTCCCTGACTTTTGTATGCAGGCAACAATCTGATTTTTGATCATAATGGAGTTCAGATGGAGGACAAAACTTGCGTGAAAAGCTCAACACTTTCAGCAATAGACCTCTGTCTATACTGTCTGTCAAACTGCTGCTTCAAACTTTATATTGATCTGCTTTGTGTCTTCGGACCTTTACCCTCTATCTTATCCAGTAACTGTTTGGGTTTGCACTGTATTTTTGTTCTTTAGTGTCCATTTTATTATCCATTTTATTTATTGTCCATTTTTGTTAATTTTATGAACACACATGGTTGCTTATCACTCAAGGTGTATCAAGAGAGTTGCGTATCTACAACTGAAGCATCAACACAAGATGCTTCAGAGTTGGTGCCAGAACACTTTTACAATTTTTACACTAGTTCATTAAGTTTGGTGCCAATAAAGACACAGAAGATGGATTGTTACCATGACGGTGCAGATCACCTGATGTGGTGGCTAAATCGTTTGGCATAAGTTTAGTCTGGTTTTATTGTTGTGCTTTTGTCTTATTCATATTTAAAAAATATAAAGGTGCTTTCAGCAAATGCAAAGTACATTTTATCATTGCATTTGCTCACGCAAATAGTTTTTACAGTCCATGTATTTGCTGCAAATTTACCAATATAGCAATTGCATGAGCTGTAGCAAGCTAGCCACATCTGACTAGCCAAAAGATAAAAAAAAATCTTGTCTTTTCAATTTTAATGTACACATCATTTCCTCAATTTGAGCCACAAAGGGCAGATTGTATTTGTGATCATTCTTCTCTTTTGTTTTAACTTGTTATGTATTTTCTAAAATGTGCTTCACATTCTTAGTCAGAGGTCCAGGTTAACCAGTCTAACAGATCCAGAAACGGTTCTCCGCTTTGGAGTGATGTTCAAGCGTTGCTTCCTGTTCCAACAGTCCATATATCACAGTCCCTAAAGCACCTGAATGCACTGTGTGTTGGTAACTGGTGTGTCAAGTGTTGGTGTGCTCAGCTGATCTATCTCTTGGACCTGTTTCAATAAAAGGTCAATGTGGCAGTGGGGTGTGGTGGCTGTTGAGGAGATGGGAGTGGCTCAGCTGGAGGCCAGGCAGCTGGACGGAATCAGGTAATCAGTCGCACAATAAAAGCACGCCGATGACCTGGTTCTGTCTTGCAGTAAGCTGGGTTCATGTCGGAGAGACGGGACCAGACAGGACGAGGCCGAGACGAGATGGAGACGGAGACGGAGATGAGGCGAAGACCGAGCCGCCTTCAATAAACTGTTTTGCGCTCCGAAAGAACGCTCCCTCTCTTAATTTTTCCGCTGTCATTTCCCTGTGTGAGCGCACCCGCTCACATTTGGTGCCTGAACAGGGACTATGTCGGGGGGGGAATCCCCACCCAGTCTGCTGGAGCAAGCACTCCAGCTCCTCGCCGCGATGCAGGAGGGCACGGCCGCCCTACAGCAGCAGCTGAGCCAGGCTCTCGCGGAGACTGCGGCTGCTCAGTGTGAGAACCGTGCTCTCCTGCGGGAGCTGCTGCAGCAACCGGCCACTGGAGGGTGAGGGTTGTACAAACCCGGCCTGACCGCCGCACGTCGCCATGCTGAGGATGACCTCCGAGGATGACCCGGAGGCATACCTGGAGATCTTCGAGGGCACGGCGGCGGCGTGCGGGTGGCCGAGGGAGGAGTGGGGGATGCGGCTGCTACCCCTGCTGTCTGGGGGAGCACAGTTGGCAGCCCACACTCTGCCGGCGTCCTCTCGCCAAACGTCTGACCAGCTGAGGAGGGCCATCCTGGACCGGCTGGGAGGCACGCCGGAGGGACATCGCCGCCGGTTCAGGGGGCTCCCCTTCGAGGACGCCGGCCGGCCCTTCCCCTACGCGGAGCGGCTCTCAGAGGCGGCGAGGCGCTGGCTGAAGCCAGGGAGCAACTCCGCAGAGGACGTCGCAGGGCAGGTGGTACTGAAACAGTTTGTCGCCGGGTTACCCTCCTCCACGTCCTCGCGGAGGACCATCTCTCCCTTCCCCGGCAGAGCATGAGGGAGGAAGCCGGGTTATCGAGCGTCCCAGCGGACCGGCCGACCCCAGCCCCGAGGAGGAGGCTCCCGGCGGGGGCAGCGGCTGCTAGCCCTCTGCACGTCCACGCCACCGCCGGTGCCCCGGCAGCCGCCAACCCGGCAGCCGCCAACCCCCCTAATATCCCTTCTGTCTCTCCACAGGGCCCAGTCGGCGGGTCTGGTCCTCTGGTACCCAGAGGGGGTCCTCAAAAGCCGGGGCAGGATTGCTGGCGGTGCGGGCGACACGGCCACTTCCGGCGTGAGTGCCCACTCATGGAGGTCGGACAGTTGGTCCGCGTTGCGGGACCGCCAGACTCCTCCCTCGGTCTGGAAGGGACGTACCGCGTACCAGTATGTATACAGGGGGGTATACACCAGGCTCTGCTGGACACTGGCTGTACCCAAACCATGATCCACCAGCGCTTGGTTCAGCCCGGGGCATTGGTGGAAGTGTCGTGGGTGAGGGTGAGGTGTGTTCTTGGTGATATTCACGAGTACCCGGTGGTGACTATTACCATTTCGTTCAGGGGAAAAACACATGGGGTTAAGGCTGGAGTTAGTACTCGCCTTACGCACCCCCTAATTCTGGGAACGAATTGGCCGGGGTTCCATAGGCTAGTGGGGAAGGCTATGGGGGTGCGTTCCCGTGCAGTAGGGGCATGTGAGTTGTGTGAGGTGTTGAGTGGGGTTTCGGAGGAGGAGGGGCCCTTCGAGGGGGAGGGCGTGGAGGCTCGGGGCGAAGCTTCTCCGTCCCAGCCTGTGCGTCCAGTGGAGGACTTCCCCCTCGAACTGTCCCGGGATAAAACCCTCCGTCATGCTTTCGACCAGGTCGTAAGTATCGATGGTTCCCCACTGCACCTGAACGCACCGCTCACTCACCCGCACTTCACGGTGATTGTACCTGTGATTGTACAAGTTGTACTGGGTGAGCCGCGATATGCAAACAGGGGAGGAAAACACCCAGTTGTTGGTGCAGAGCAGCCGTCGGGGAATGATTTTCCAGGCGGCTCATCACAACCCCATGTCCGGTCATCTAGGGTATGACAAAACACTGAACCGGATCATGGCCCGATTTTATTGGCCGGGCGTCCGCACGGACCTGAAGCGGTGGTGTGCGTACGGCCGCGAATGTCAGCTGGTTAACCCGCCGGCCACCCCAACAGCGCCTTTGCGCCCATTACCTTTAATTGAGGTACCATTCGAAAGAATTGGCATGGACCTCATCGGGCCATTAGACCGGAGTGCACGGGGATATCGCTTTGTGTTAGTTCTCGTGGATTACGCAACCCGATATCCCGAAGCAGTGCCGCTGCGTACTATCTCAGCCAAGAGTGTGGCGCAGGCACTGTTTCACGTGAGTTGGGTTCCCGAAAGAGATCTTAACTGACCAGGGCACGTCCTTTATGTCACGCACGTTACGCGAACTGTTTGCGCTACTGGGTGTCCGCTCCATCCGGACTAGTGTCTATCATCCACAGACAGACGGGCTGGTGGAGCGGTTTAACAAAACGCTTAAGAACATGGTGCGTAAGTTCGTTCACGAGGACAGCCGTAATTGGGATAAATGGTTAGACCCTCTGTTGTTCGCAGTGCAGGAGGTTCCCCAGGCCTCCACGGGATTTTCTCCCTTTGAATTATTGTTTGGCAGGAAGCCACGGGGGGTGTTGGACCTGCTAAAAGAAAACTGGCAGGAGGGTCCAAGCACCAGCAAAAGTGAAATTCAATACGTGCTGGACCTGAGAGCAAAACTCCATTCACTGGGTCAGGTATCACGGAAGAATTTGCTCCAGGCTCAGGAGCGTCAGCAGCGCCTGTATAACAGAGGGTTGCGACTGCGTCAATTTACACCGGGAGATAAAGTGCTTGTATTGCTCCCGTCCACTACCTCCAAATTACTCGCAAAGTGGCAAGGGCCTTTTGTGGTCACACGGCGAGTGGGGGACGTCAATTCCGAAAATTAAGAATGGAGGGAGGTGGCCTCTGCCTCTCTGGCAGGAGACGGAGACGAGACGGAGACGAGACGAGACGGAGACGAGGCAGAGACCGAGCCGCATTCAATAAACTGTTTTGCGCTCCGAAAGAACGCTCCCTCTCTTAATTTTTCCGCTGTCATTTCCCTGTGTGAGCGCACCCGCTCACAGTCAATTAGAAATATTTTCCCTATTCTCCCTCCCGACACCCCCCAAATATGATCTGACATTGGACGTATTTGCATTGGCGTATGCAATGTTGTCGCATGTAAGCCACTAATGTTGTCGGCTAATGGTTAATGGTCGGCTATCGGTCAGAAAAATATTCTAAATGAGTTTTAGGCGCACTTAAAAGCCCTGCACTTGGTGAAACAAGAGAGAGATAATTAACATTTCTGAGCGTGTGAAAAACACTGCAGTATCACCAAGTACTTTGAACAAATGTGTTATTGGATGTGACAACATTTCCTCCAGTTTGACAGAGGTAAAACAAAAAAATCATAGCTTTTAGTGCTAGTATTTGTCTCGCAAGATTTAAAAAAAAAAAATGTTTGACACGACTACTGTAATGCTTTCTTTAGCTGCACCTCATTCAGAAACCTCACTAGCTGCCTAGTCTTTGTGTGTCAAATAATTGATTCTAAAATACTACAGTTTATAAAGCTCTGAATGGTTTATGGCCAAATATTTCAATATATTCCTGCTGCTGGGTTATGAAGCGCCCACAGCTCTGAGTACTGTGTTTGTTGTTGTTGGCCTCAGAAAGAAGCAGCTGGAAGGTCTGCCAAGCTTTATGGACGAGAACATTTGGAGGAAGGGATTCCATATCTCTCATTGATTCTTTCTTTGATTTGTTTTTCTGATTTATTCGATCCTCTCTCACTCTCTCGTTCTTTCCCTCCCTCTCCCTCTCTCTCTCTCTGTCTCTCTCTTTGTGTGTCTCTCTCCATCTCTCTCTCTCTCTCTCTCTCTCTCTCTCTCTCTGTGTCTCTCTGTCTCTCTCTCTCGCTCTCTCTGTCTCTCTCCATCTCTCTCACTCTCTCTCTGTCTCTTTCTCTCTCTCTCTCTCTCTCTCTTTCTCTCTCTATCTCTCTCTCTCTCTCTCTGATAAATTTATGAATCTTTTTTCTGTATTTTTTGCAAAAGGTAATGTTGTTTGTTAAGCAACTGTGCTGACTTTTCTGTGGACGTACTGTCCTTTAAATTAATTTAATATAAATAAAAGATTAACTGCTACTGAAAAAAATGCATCTTGTATCTTACAGACCTAACAATTTCTATTATTTGTGATATCGTTCATATCGTCATAAGAAAAGTTAATAGAGAGGAAATCTATCTTTAAGGCCATTTGCTTTGAAAACACTCGGGTAAGCATTTTAGATCCCGGATCTAAAAAGAAAGCAAACACTTTTTTTAATAAAAAATGTAATTTGACCTTATATGTTTCAAGGTGCGCTTTGAATTGTTTGGGCTTCTGTGCTTTAAAACACAAGGGCCCCAAATCAAATATTTATCAAGCTATACGTCTGCTTGTCAAAAAAATTCTTAGGGAGGCAAACTGAACATTACAGAAGTCTTTCAGCTACTGAAGGAAATGTCAGGAGACAGGTACACAGCTCGGTACAGGGTATGTATTCTGTGTGTATTCATGCCTTTCATCAGATGAAAGCTTGGCTTAGATTTGTAGACATGCATCTTTTTATAAAATTGTTAGGCACCGAATGAGTGCTAATGTTCATTTAACACAAACCATAAACTGTACATCTTTGGCTTCACTGGCTGTCAATCTAAAATGTCAAACACCTAATAAAATGCTCCTTATCGTCTAAAACTCCAAGAAAGATGTCCCTCTGTCACAGAGACACAGCTGTGCATGTATATACGTCCTCATGATTGGACAAGACACAGCAGGAGTGATGGAAACTGACCACAATACAGCCAGAAGCCTCACAATTTAAGTATTTCAATTAAGTGAGCTCACACCATGAAGCTTTTGTCAGGAGAAAAAACATTGCGTTCATATTAAACTGCATATGGCTGACATGTCTCCATTGATTAGGCAAACACAAAAAAAATCTTAAACAATTAATTTAAACACTTCGCCCCATCACCAAATCAATAAACAAATCAGCTTACAATTGGTGGAGTCAATAGCAATCAATGAGGGACAATCGTTATGATTGTCAATCGACACGGGACTAGCCCAGTATCTGGGCGACAAAATTAAGAGTTTTGTGCTGTTTAGACACATTTAATCTCAGACAGATTCTGCATATGAATGCACTTTATAGAGATGGCAATGGGAGATTTCTGGTTTCCGTTTGTAGTCTGAGTAGTATTGACCAATCATGTTTGAGCTGGCTTTGGTTGAATGCAGGTAAACAGTCTGTGTGGAGAGCAAAAGAGGCCAAAATGCAATCTCGGAACCCATCGGCTATAGTCTGACGATGATTTAGCTTTATTATTAGTTAACTTGTTACTTGTGAAACAATCCAGTTGTACACGTCGTCTCTCACCTCCAACTGCAAACTCGCATCTCAAGTTGCTAATCGTACTGTAAACAGAAGAATTGGCCCGGATATCTGCATAATGCATACAAATTATGGGGATGATATTTTGGAATAATCGAGCTGGTGACTGAGAATCTAGCTTTGAGTGTCGATGGCAACTTTATTGAACCCCAAGGCTTTGCTTGATATTTTCAGTGCCCAAATAACCCCCAAATACTATGACAATTACAATGTAGTACATGATTATCCTACGAGAATGTAATATGGAACTGGTACACAGCGCCAGAGTGCCACAAATCTTTTTTTCTTCCTGCTGCAAAGATGATGTCATTGCTTGTCTGCCCTTCATGTTTGTCTTTGCACACAATATGTGTATCCTTGAAGTCTAGCAAATGAGCTGAATGGATTTCCATCCTTTTCATCTTCATATTCTATGCCAGACGAGTGTATGAGGTTGAAACTATTAAGTGTGGACATTTCGGGAAAATGGAGGATTCAAATCCTCTTAATCGTCACACATTTACACATCCTAGCATTAGGAGCGGTGGGCAGCTATTATATATCCAGCATCCGGGAAGCAGTGTGGGGGTCCCGCACCTTGCTCAAGGGCACCTCGGCAGTGCCCAGGAGGCCAACTCCGTACTTGGTCCATCCTGGGACTTTCTGCGACCCTCCGGTTCCCAAGCTAAGTCCCTACGGAGTGAGCTACTGCCGCCGTTGTATTAAGTTATAAACATATCTGATGTTATTTCTTTAATTCGAGATTTTCCACCACCAAAAGCGACAACAAAACCTTGATGCACATGATGTAAAAAAACCTGTAAAAAGTTTTAACAATGGTCTGATTTGTCAAACGCACCAATGTGGTTAGAATTTAAAGTTGATATTTAAATAAACTTTGAATCTGTACTATTGTACCTTTGATCTACTTTCAATTAAACATCATCGGAATTGTTAATATTAGATGTTCCTCTGGTGGTTGCAGAGCTCACACTCAGCAGGTATCCCTGCACAATGAACTCCCAGGTTACTATGTTATTAAATCATTGTAGAATCCATTCAACTGTCAAATCCACACATTTGCTCCCAAGTTACTGTACGCTCTGCTATTGAAAGAAACCAAGTACGTTGACTTTTATGTCTTTTGTTTTACTGAACAAAAGAGTATGTTGTTAATATTGTTCTGATAATTAATTGTGTTCTATCCTAAGTAGTACTGTTAGCTAAATGCTTGAATGATTGAAGACGTCAGAGCTGATCTGAGACTGCACATTCATTAGAGTCCACTGAGGATTCTATACCAATTTCACAGTAGTTATTCAATTTCAAAGTTATTTGAAGAAGTGTGTCCTTAGTTTGAACCCTAACAACCCTAACCCTATCAAAAGGGTTCTTCCCCAAGTCAGTAAGTTTGATTTTTACATCTTCTGTGTAAATATTTTAATCTGAAAAGTAGCACTAAAGAAAAGTTGAGGATCATTCATATTTTGGGGCCCACAAATATCAATAGCTAATTTTATAGAAATCAGGCCAGTAGTTGCAGAAATAGTTAGCTTAAGTGCAAGTGTTGTAGATTTGAAGACATAAGGGAATCAAACATTGGCAGCATCTGATTCTCATCAAAACACATGCACATATTGTGTTCCTTGTAAGCCCACACCATGTTCACCATCTCAGTTTATCATGATCATACTGCTAATTACCCCAAAACACAAAGTATAGCTGAGGCTGATGGAAATGTCATTAGTTTGGCAGGTATTTAGCCATAAACCAAAGTATTAGTCGAAGGTAATTGACCTGAGGCTGGCGGTATAGAAAAGGTCAGAGGGTCACCAAAGTCAATAGGATTCAACTTCTGGGAAACATCCATGTCTGAACCAAATGTCATGCTCGTCCTTGAAATAGCTGTTGAGATATCTCAGTCTGGACCAAAGTGGTGGACTGACTGACGAACACCGCCATCCCGCTAGCGTGGTTTAAAAGAGCATATTCAGGCAGCCACCCAAGTGTGTTCTGTTTCGTGTTAGCACGATTGAGCCCAGATTTGTGTTACTGTCTGATCATCCCTTAATGGGCAACCATGTGTTCCAGATGTAAGCCACAGCTGAGACATTCTACTGCTTGGGTGTCTGTCTGACCATCAGTAATTTCCACATATTCTTAACTTTTCTCAGTGGGAGACACCATCTAGAAGTGTGTTCAAATGGCACTTTTAAGACAGAAAAGTACTGAAAAAAAATGTGCCTCTGGTGCCACCTCAAGTGCATATATGCAGAACTTGTATATTTGAGATATTTTACAGGGATGTGAACTAAAATAATGTTGGAGTGTCCAGAGTTTGCCGCTGCAGTCTGCCGCATGAACTCAATGTATGACCTTTTAATCGGGAGTCGGCCTTTCTTTGGCTGGAGTTGGCTTTGGAGTTCCAGGGGACAGAGCAGATGTTAACAGCTCTGAGGGGACGAACTGCCACAGAACTGATAACATTTAGGTTTGCTTGGAAAGAGACACACTTCTTTGCGTAACAGTTGAATAAAATTCAAGAAGCTTTACTGGCATGAGAACAATTTCACCCAAACTTTTAACAATGCTAAAAAAAAAGATGTGATCCTGTAATTATCGTGGGGGCAACTGTCCATTTAGACATTTTAGTGCCTAAGCCTCTTTTTTTAAATCTTAATTTAACCAAATGTGACACTTACATGTTTAAATTCAGAGCCCAAACATCCCTCTGACTGCTTGGAAACAAACCAACAGGTTAGACAAAGTCATTTGTAAGTGAGAATGAAAACAAACCCAGACTGATTCTACTTTGAACTGCGCTAATAAGTTGCTCACAGCTCCTCTGGTGAATATAATTAAAGGGACTGTGTGTTGGATTTTGCGGCATCTAGTGTTGCGCTTACAGATTGCAACCAGCTGAATACCCTTCTTCTCACCCCTCCCTTTACAAGATATCTACAGCCAACAACGGGAGAAATCCAACACTGAAATCCACTTCTTCCACTCAGTTTGTGTTCATTAGTTCCGCCTTTAAATGTTTATTTTTGGTTTGCTGGTGTGAGTACAGACATTTCAGATGTGCTCACTTTCAGTTTGACTGGTTTCCATAATGTGGATAAACTGTTGGCTCTTTAAAACCTGCTCTGCATATGTTTCTTGAAATTCTTTGTTTCAAGATTTCTGTACTACTATATACTGTATTATCCTAACCGTTAACACTGATGGCAAAAATTACAAAAAGAAAATGTGAATGTGACAAAATAAAAACTTTTCCAGGACTTTCCACGACATCTCAGTGTCTTAGAATAGAAGAAGAGAATAGAATCGTCCACCAAAGTGAAAAACTGTCTTCATCGCACCAATAGATAAAAGCAGCACAAGCTAATGCAACATGTAAAACAATAGCAGACTACAGTGTCTGCCAAACCAATAAAGCTAATTGTAAATATAAAAACAAAACACAATAAAAGTCAGAAGAGTTTATGAAGACGCTGAAATCACAAGACACACATTTCAGGAAGAGGAAGTTCATTTCAGCTACAGACGACAGACCTCACTCTACTACCCTTCTTTTGTTCTTCATGCTCTCGATATGATTCTCCTGCTCTGTTTCCATATCCTCCATCTTTCTCTTCTTCTCTCCATTGGTAATTAAGCGGGCAGATTTTATGCTTTTGGGTCTTACAATAGCAGCTCCTGAGGCAGCCACATCAATGCCAATTATTTGCTTATAATATACACGTACACACTCGCAAATAATAAGACACAAACTCCTAAATTGCACTGTACATGCATAAACACACTCACACGCACGCACACACACACACAAACACACACACACACACACGCACACACACACACACACCAGTGAGTGTTCTTGATCTCTGCTCTGAAGACTTTGTGATGTTTTTGATGCAACACTTCCTGTAGTCAAGCAGCCTGGCCTGTCAATCAATGTCATAGCATGAGTGTATGTCTGTGTTTGTCGCCATTAAAAAGCCAGTAACTGGTCAGGTACTGTCAAAGAAAAAAAACCTGCATTTCTGCATACTCTTTTATTATTTTCTCTCTTTGTCCATGTGAACATTTCTATTTTTCATCAATGTTCCGTTTTTCTCTCAACTTCCCGCTCCCCCTCCATCTATTCACAGGGGCACTTGTCTTCCATTAGCATCAGCACAGAGCACACTCCAGCAGTGGAAATGAAAAGAGAGCCAGTCTGTCCCAATGACCGGCTTCATCTGAACATTTTTACTGTTGCTAGGAGACTCAAAACCCCTCGGACCTCAATGCAATTATAATAACAAAAACACCTCACAAAGATGGTAAATACCTCAGTGTCTCTGTGCTGCATTCAAGGACTCTCTGGGATCCAAAAAAACACAATGTGTGTTTCCCTTTTTCTTTGTCTCCGAGTGTTATTTCAGTACAGCCAGTCAGGGCTTTTCAGCGGCTGACAATTAGTGCTCGGTTGTCGAACTGATCTTGAATACACCACCAGAGAGAAGATTGTAGCTGCTGGTGAAACAAGAGAATAAAATAGGCTATTTTGGCAGAAATTAATATAAACTAAAAATCAAAGGCTGTCTTGCAGGAAGGGTATCAGGCTAAAAACTGATGCAATGATTTGAAAAATAATTAGTCATAAGTGGTGCTACTCAGACTCTATTCTGGATTAGTCATGCATCAAATCAAAGTGGATGCCCAAGCTATAGCCATATGAAAATATAAAACACACCAGTGTCGTATGATAGTTTCAATGTAGGCGCACCAGCGGCATGGTGTCTAATTGAAACAGTGTGATAATATTTAGTAGTCTGGGGTGGCAGCAAAGATATTCTGACCGTACAAATGATCACAAATACACTTCAACACAGCAAATAAAAAAAGAGCTCAATATTAGCTCACCTTGTGTTGATGAGGGGATATTTATCTGTGTGTGGAATTAATGAGTTAGATTAAACAGTCCAAAACTCACTACTTCCAAACAATCAAAAAGTAAAATAAATCAACCAGTTCACTTCAGTTCATTCAACAGAAAAACAACAACTCAAAATGCAGCGCCTGCCAGAGGACACCAACAGCAAATGATCAATGAAAAGAAAGAAGAAGGCGTGTTGCATCGGCAGGTCCTCCAGCCGTCAATATGCAGGTCTGTGGCTATTATTATTCATTCATCACATGTAATTGTAAACCATCTTTGGCAGTGATATCTTAATGATTATATAATGAGTTTATAGTGCTCATGTTCAAACAGAATTAATGGAGAACTTTACGATTAAGGATCAAATGAAAATAACATAACAACACGTCATAAACACAGAGGTATAACAAGATTACTCCGAAATAAATATAAAGAGTGATGTTGAACACACTCAACTAATGAATCAATATTCAGGAAAAAGTATTTAAAAATGTGGCATTAATGGTAATTTTAAAGATCTCTGTCTCCAGCCATGGTAGTGGCTGTTTGAAGCTGTATCACAGCAGTGCTTTGAGACAAAGTCCGACACACAGTGTGTAAACATGCTAACATTTAGTATCCATCAAACACACAATGCAATGCTGGCGACTGTAAAAAAGGAGAAACCTGCACAAATTAGACAAAAAGAAACCTCAAAGGGTGAACTGCCACCCGAACTGTGGTGCCAAGCAAATAGTGTCTCACTGCTCATAATATATTTACTTAAGACGGGCAGATAGTGAGAGCAAGAGACGCGCAATTCATTTAGTTATCCAGGTGCAATCCATTCTTCATCAGTCTTACCAGTCACAAGTGCTAGCTCCATTCACAGGGGACATTTGCTGCTGTGAAAGTCATTTCAAGAAATAAATTATAATCTTATATTTAGGCCAATACGCTATATGAAATGTATATTTAATAGGTAAAAAAATATAAAAACAAACATCACAGTTCTTCAACGCGAAAGTAATTTTTACAAGAGAGGGACCACGTTTAATGCCCAGAGCAGTGAACCCTGTGAACACGTCAGAGAAACCAAAACATAGAGAAATACTTTGGGTATGTATTTTACCAAAGACAAGCCTTTAGGAAAAATTTTAAATACCTCTTTGTGGCATTTGAAGCAGCAAGCTACGTCAGAGCGTATTAATAATGCTGTATCACTCTGCTGGATTTTATTGTGTGGAAACTGAGGTCATTTCACACTGTTAGTTACCTGAGGGAAGCTGGCATTTAAATAGGCCTCCTCGTTATCACTCACTTTCTCCCTCTCTTTTGCTCTCTCACTCTTTCGTCCTTGTCCTCTAATGACTGATATCCATTGAGTTTTCTCCTCGTTTTTCTCATCTGCTCTGCCGTCCGCTCTCCAGACATTTTTCACTGGTTCCATTTTTTCTGGCTTTATCTCTTCCTCCCCTCATCCTCTCACCTAACGTTTCTTTTTCTCTTCCTTTTTTTCCTTGTCGTGGAATATAACCGATACAAATTATACTAATAGGTGGTGAGGAGCAACTCCATTATACTAAAAATAAAGATACTTAATTGAATAAGTAATATTTGAATTCTTTATTCTTGCAAGAAGGAACAACGCTGCAGAGTGTTAATCAGTCTGCAGCGAAGCACCCAGTATGGAGATTCTTCTTCTATTCTTATAGTATTCCTGACCACATTCCTGAGTCAAGACACTTTCTTCAGTAGAGATCAAAGTGATTGAAAGAAAACATGATTGAAGCCAGAACTCCATTTAGTCAGAGTTCCTGCTTGTAAATAATGTCAGAGGTTAAAGCCGTAAAACAGAGGAATTCTTTCCCAGTTAAATGCAATCACAGTTTGGCTTGATGAGTCTCAAATGCCCTAAAGTGTACAGGACAAACATTTCTGAGGTAACATCATGGTCTTTAGTCTGGAGCCATCCACTCCTCCATAATCCATGCACATAACGTACAGTATGTTCATTGTCAAAAGCCCCTCAACGCTAAAACTTTTAAAATCCGTTGTACCAAAATGGCGGGACGGAGTTGGCAAGTCTGCAGAGCACTGGGGAGCGCTCGTGTTGCTTGACACTTCCTGGTCAGGTGTCAGAACAGACACCAACGATTACCCAGCCTGTACTTCCTACATGGACCTGACTCTACTGACTTGAAGGGGGCTGTATGGTTGTAATGAAGAAGTTATTTGAACTGAAATGAAAGTACAGTGAATAATGTTAATATGTGTAACAAATATTCTGATACATATCCCCTTTGTAGGGTTTGACCAGACTCTGACTATTAAAATTGTCAGGCCCTGAACTGACTGGCACCCCAGCAACTTCACATCCAACTGCTGCACATGACAAACAACATTTTCCCGACAGTGTCGCCACAGACATGAACTGAATATTTGACATCCCCCTGTTGTTAATCCAGTAGAGAGAAATGTCAATCAGGTAATTTGGAGCACCAACACAGGACAGATACATAATTTATCAAAGCCTTCATGGTGCAACAAGATTAAGCATGAAAGACTTCTTTCTTTATGAAAAAAAAGTGTAGCTGCTAGTAATCTACGGTTTGTGAAGAAAGATGTCAGAAGAGAACAGTTTAATAAGAACAGCTGGATGTGACTCTGCAGCTGCTTCCTGTGGTGTCAGACGTGTCATCACTTCAATGTGGATCTTTCACAGCGCAGTGATCAAAGTCAAGCTCCCTTCTTCAAAACCAGCTTTTCTAACAATCCAACGGTACACTTCTAATTTAAAAAGATTCTGCATTACTCCGAATGTGCTCTGCAGAACAGCAACAGTGGTGGAAAGAACTGGTTTCACTGAGAGTACCACTATGGCCGTGTTTCCGTAATGGCAATTCTTCAACAGATTTGCGGATCCTTACGGGTCAACACAGACTTCCAGTTTAGATCAAAACATAAAAATTGCTCACAATGTGTTTTCTATTTCCTGCTATCTGTTGTTGGTGGCATCCTGTTTGTCCTTTCAGAACATGGCAAGGACATGTTAAATAAAATCACCTTGATACACAGATGTCACCATACTTCTGTGAAACTTCAGGTTTGAACACATTCAGTCCTCCTGCAGGACAGCAGGCTCAGTGTATGTGGAGGATGAACCCTGTGAAGAAGCCTTATTCTGTCTGTTTCCATGGCAGAGAAATGTGGGTTCACGATACAAGCTGCTCTTGTATGCAGCTGATGAATACTGGAGGCTTCTGTATCAATCTGCATTATATGTAATCTGATATATTCTTTTCAGTTTTTTGCTCAGTGTTGAATGGAGTTGAAATGTTGATATTTTAGCCTCACTTTTTGGACTAAAAAAGGTCACATAGAAAATACAGATAATCTGTGTCATCAAGGGACATATATAAATGTCATGGTAATTTAGGAGTTCAAAACGCAAAACATGTAATTGAAAATGTTACATTTGGCAAAGAGGGCACATCCTGAGTGAAGCTGACGAGAGCACCAAGCAGCATGGGTAGGCTTTGTGATCCAGCACCTCACAATCTCTGTACAGGACCAACATTCAGTGCCATTGAATTAACCAATGAACCAGTCCCAATCAATCCCAACCCTTAAAACCAAACCCCAGGCTTTCATTTCACATCATCCAGTGTGGACATGCTTGTATCATGAGAGTCTCGTCCAAAACATCTGTCAACAAAGCAGATCTCACAAGCTTTTTAAGACTCAACGTTTTCTTAATGAAAAATACTTTTCAAACTTTAAGAAGCAAAATGAGTTCTTGAGACATAAACATCATGTGGAGAAAATAAAAAAATGTTGACTAATATTTCTGATATTTCTGGTATTTCAAGTGAAATTCATTAGGGTGGGCGAAATGGAGAAAATATTTTATTACACTACAATTTTACATCAAATTAGAATGCAGTATATCAATATAAAAATGAAATATTGCCATGAATCAGTCCTGGCCATTGATTTCCAACTTTGATACAACCAGATACAGTATGTTAAAGTGATAGCTGCCACTGTATAAACAATATGAGACATCTCTGATGGTAGACGATGTATTGATCCAATTGCAATTTGTACAAACATTAGACTGCAGGAGGAAGACATTTGGCTTTTATGCAGCTAGCAATGAAAAATAATCAATACTTTTCATACTCGGAGCCACATCTCCCTGTGTTTCATCTTTTAGCTCTTTTTTACTTTTCAATCTAACATCTGAGAAACAGCAGCATTTTGGGACCGTTTCACATAAAATCATATAAAATCACCAAAACTACGACTGAACTTCTCACCAACCCAAATACCTAATTACACTACTTGTAGTGTTACGCAGGTCTGCAAACTCATCAGGGGGAGAGAGATAACAAAGATGTGAACCCCATTGGGTAACAATAAAATTAAACATTTTACTTTCAAAAAGAGCACAAAATTATCGACCAGAAATAGTTTACATGCGCATAAAGTTCTTCATAAATCTAAACTCTTAATTTTGCTCTCAAAATACACCAGATGCATTTAACTTTAAGATGCACAAGATGTTCTTCCCCCCTGCAGGGGGCAGAGGTAAACTGACCAAAGTCACACAAAATCCTGAGGTAAACACTGACGATAACACAAATATCTGCACTGCTTATCTTTATCAACTTTATGCATCAGTCAGTAAAAGAAAAGAAGTTTAAATCACTGTCACTTTCATATTACGTATGTGACTGGCATACTGTCTCTTATTCTGATTGTACTCTGACAATCTTTACTCGTATTAGTAAAGATTGTCAAACACACAATCCTGCAGTAGAATATCATTAAAATAATACTGAGCATGTGTGCTTGCCTTAGTGTGACTGACTCTCACGATAATAGGTTTGTTGTGCTAACTACAGCACATGTTTTGGTATTGGGGCAAATAGCATCAGAAACACTAAATAATACGAACAATCAAAAACATTCCTAATAAATGTATTCTTTACCAGGTTTATCAATTACTTAATATTTTCACTCTCCCACCCCATTGTCAATATACAAATGTTACAACTGATGAAGTAGATTCAGTACCAATGTTCTGGCTATTGTTGCATTCAACAAAGTGCCCAAAGGCGGTCCAGAACCTCAATTCCGTGACCTTTCTCTGGCTAAGATGTTGTGATGACTGATTTGACTTCTATGAACCTTTAGCTCCCTGGTCCCTCCTGATAATTCTGGGAATGTTTGGCAGAAGGTCAAATTCAAATTGGCTGCCGCCACCATCTTGGAAAATGTACTTTTGAACCAGATCACCAGATCATGTTTAAAGACACTTTGTTGTGTAAGTCGACCAGGGATTCAGTCTCTGACATGAGTTTGACCCAGAAATCCAAGATGGTAGCCACCTTGGCACCATTTTACAGTATGTACAGAAGGACAACTACAATGGTAAACAATAGGTATTTATAATTAGGAATCAATGCCTACCAAACATGTATAGTTTAGTAATGGGAATTTAAGTTTTGGGGTTGGGTGTTCACTGAAAAGGTGTTAATGTCAAAACCAATTTTAGCTTACCTTACCTACTGCTGTACTTTAAACAAACTAACTCCATAAGCATCTCTTTCAGTAAAGTAATTGATGAATGGATGAAGAGAACTAATTATACTTCAAAATAAGCTATTTTTAATAGCTGTAACTTCAATAGTTGAACAATGAAATCACTTAAAACATGTCATATGGATTGTCCAAATCAGAGCATTCTGCCTCACTAGATTCTAAATCATCAGATTCGATGAATACCCCCTCATCCTCTCTTCATCACCATCTCCCTCCTCATGCTCGCTCTCTTCAGTTAGCCCTGGTGCAGGTAGATGCGTCGGGAGAGCAGGTTGTGTGAGGCGGACAGGGCGATAGCGACCACCCACCAGCTCCCAGACATGTCCAAGTGATGAGGGGGGTGGAGCTTCAGGGAGGGGTGCGCGCTAGATACGTAGTATGTTGGTGTGGAGGTAGTGTTGGCGTAGTCTGCATCTAGAGAGACGGATGACTGATGTGTTCTTCATTCTTTTCCACTTTGCGGCACAGGCCTCAACCATGGTGTTACTCTTTTCTCCACCACCTCCTCATCAAGGTTAAGGCTACTTCTGCACTGCCAGAGCTGCTATTGTGCCAGAGGGCTCTTCGCCACCTTATCATACATCAATGACTTACCCTTGCTTTAGAAGCCTGAGTTGGCATCACAGCCTGTAATACAGTGTAGCTGCACAATACTGTCCCGCATCTCCTCAGTCACCAGGTCACGGCAGAAGACAGCTCATACCGGGCAGCTGCTGTGAGATGATCGCTGTCGTGACATAGGCATTGGTATCAGCTGTATCATGACAACATGGCCACTGTATCCTAAGATGATGTCAACCCCAGACTGCTCAAAGCTGTAGTTTGCATTGGTTGCTCACATGACAAGATGATGCAGTTCTCTGCATCAACTGTTGGGTTCCTACCGAACAGACTATCTCTGCATCTACAATCTATGCAAGGTTGATCAGGTAGATGCATATTCATTTTTGCAGCCGTCACTTGTCGCTAACGCCACACTGCAACGCTATCAGAGGGGTAGGTGTAGGTGTTAGGGACATGTGCCTTCTACTCACAGGTGTCACTCGTTCTTGTATCTTTAGTCGAGTATGCTGTGTCTTGTGGATGCTGTCTGACCAGTTGTGTGGGGTATCATGTTGCGTGTGCCGATCTTCTGTTAATGAAGTTGTCATATTCCACATCATGCCCATGTCGATGAGAGCAATGTAGGGTTCTTCGAGATCTTCAGATGGGAGGGATATCTTCTGGATGAGCTTGCTCTTCTGCATCCTAGGCAGGTTCACAAGTTGACTGACCATAACCACCAGGTCGATCACTGCCTTGAAAGCACTCCGCTCCGTCTCAGCAGCTCTCGCAGGTAAATGTCAGCTGTGCAGGTCAAGATGCTGACAGCTCTGCCTGCTGATCAGGTCGCCTTCCTTCGTACTACAAGTGGTCATGCACAAGGTGTCATCCATCGTCCAAGGCACATGTCCCCAACGCCTACATGAAATTGGGTGACTCCTTTCCATCTGCCAGAGTTCAAAATGCTGCTGTGTAGCATCAGCAAACAAGGGTGCGGCTGCAAAAAACAAATATGCAGCTACCTGACTGACCTTGCACCAAATGTACATGGAGAGCTTGTCTTCTTTGATGGCTCGCACTATACACACTTGTCAACCAAGCATCTATATTTCCTAGAAAAGTTTTGGAGTTTTTGTATTATTTTACGTTTCTGCTGCTTAGAAAGCTATTTACAACTGCCCCATTGCAGCATTAGAGGTCAATGGTCAAATGATGTTGTCCTCACTGTCATGAAAATATGACTGGTAGATAGATTAAAGTCTAACAAAGAGACAATCAGTGTTTCAGTCTGGGGGTCTTGCTCCTATGTAGAAGAGGTGGGGGATCATTTACATATCTGTGTCCAGGGACCTGTTCTCAGAATCTGTCCATGGCTGAAGGCTATGTGGAGTAACAAATAGCACCTATTTACTGAAGTAGTTTCATGTTATGCTCATTTTACAATCATGGACCCTCCCTTTTTTAAACTGTGCCCCAGTCCGCCCCACACCACATTCATAGGTTTCTTATTTTCTTATTTTATTTTCTTATTTTCTTAGGTTTCTTTCCCTGACTGGGAAGAAGAAAAAGCACCTCAGGGCTGGAGTGTCTCAGTACAACACTCAGAAGGGGAGAAAACAGACAACTAGACTGCTTTAATTCCTTTTCATCTCTTTTCTCTTTCCCTCTCGGAGCAATTCGACCTTGAGCTCCTCCGAAAGAAGAAATAACATCAGCACAGAGGTCTTTTGTCATGTTGCAACTGCAGCCGTCAACCCATCAGCCCTCTGCAGGAAGTTTGTATTTTCTTCAGCCTCGACACAGATCTGTAATGCACATTTATGCTTTGATTAAGACAGGTGCCAGTGAAGTGGAATAATGCTATATATGATCTGGTTGCCTCCCTTTTTGCCTTGATGATATGGATCACGTTTTTTCATTCTTGTTCCATTTCATTAGTCTGTTTACAGGTACACTGCAGCACTAATGCAGCACAGGTCCCAACTTCCATTTGGGAGGCTCAGATCATCTGCAATCATTTAATAAGTCAAATAACCTCCAACGGCTGCATGTTATGAAACACATTCACTGGAAGCTGTAGGCCACACACACCTTTTGGATGAAGTAGGGCTAAACTTGAAGGTTTTTTTGCTAAATATTTATTACACATTAAAGCCTCCATTTTTCACAACTACAGTAAAAGAGAAATAAATCATCAAGAACAACCGGGACAAAGAAGAAAAAGAAATGGTGAACCAAGAGCAAATCATAACTGAAATTGCAGTGTTCACCTCACATGAGATTGGTGTTGTAAAGATCTTGTTAAACTATGGTAAATAATGTGTTGGAGTTAAACTTTTAATCTAAACGACTGAGCAGAGCTGCATTGAGCAATCACTTAAGCAAATAATCCAATCATGTATATAATGTACTGTAAACCTCCAGTCATGGAAAAGTCTTTAAAAATTAAAAATATTCTAGAAAACAAAGAGCTGAATTATTATCGGCAAACGTTCCACTTCTGTAGTGGGACAGGATGAAGTTTAAATCATATAGGATCATGTTTTAGGGTGAACACAGTTTGGACAGTTTAGAGAGTGAGTTATTACATTTTTCTACATTAAAACCATCATTTCTTGAACCAAGAATTTGCCTAATCTGTTTGTCTGTCAACAGGATTATGGAACTACTGGTCTGATGTTCATGAAACTTGGTGGAAGGGTGTAGCATGGGCCAAGGTGGAACCCATACAAGTTTTAGTGCGGATCCGAATCACGGGTCGCATCCACAAATTATGTTTCACTTTGGTTAACATCGCGAGAGAGGTGTATTTGTGCTGCATTCATGTGGTGTCAGAATAATCTGAAAAATCAGTTCTCAAAATCCATGTGAATGCCCCCTCAAAATCTTGAAAACAGTGTTTTTAACACTCTGAGCTACAGAATACAACACATCTTCTCTGTAGCATCCATATTGTTTCCACATCACGACTTTAACCTTATGAACACACCGAAGTCGGAAGAAAGACTTCCCTACTCGGAAAAACGGGACCATCAAAGGAGCACATGAATGCATCATTGGCCTTGGAGGAGCTCTGCGCTCTCCGAGTTGACATATGCTCGAGGGCATGAAATGAAGGCCCTAATGATATGGGTAGAAACATTTCTAAAAGGACTCTTTTTATATGACAGTCGGCTAACATGTAAATGTAAGTAGCCAGTAAAATCACCTGCTTAGAGGAAAGTACGGATGCCTCTATCAGAGCTACATTACCGTCAATATTTCCTGATGTGTACATTGCTTCAAGACTATATCTGATGATTTTTTTAACCAAAAACCAAGTGTAAATTGGTAGGAACCCTATTAAGTTTGTGTCCAGGATCCAGTCTCATGATGATCCCTCCATGGTTGAAACAATAGCTGTTTGTGAACCAGACCTCAAATTACCAATATTCACGAGAACTCTTTCACTTCTTACACTTTTAATTTTTCTCAGTAAATTCCCTCTTGTGTTTCTTTAAATATGGAAATTAAAACTTTTTTCCTGTTGAACTTTGAAGATATTTTGTTTACACTGAGTGTAAATCTTCACATTCAAAACTATCAAATGGACATGTCTTGTGTATCATCTTTTACACATTTGCAATGCAAATGTGAACAGTAGGTTCTAAACTTCAAGCATGTCTTAAAGACATAAAAAATTGGATGTCCTGCAACTTTTTGATGTTGAACACCGACAAAACAGAAGTTATTGTACTTGGCCCCAAACGCCTCCGAAACGTATTGTCTAATGACATAGTAACTCTGGATGGCATTAACTTGGCCTCCAGCACCACTGTAAGGAATCTCGGCGTTATCTTTGATCAGGATATGTCTTTTAACTCTCACATAAAACAAATTTCAAGATCTGCCTTTTTTCATCTGCGTAACATTGCAAAAATAAGGCACATCCTGTCTCAAAAAGATGCAGAAAAACTAGTCCATGCATTTGTTACTTCAAGGCTGGATTACTGCAACTCCTTATTATCTGGTTGTCCCAAAAAATCCCTTAAAACTCTTCAGTTCATTCAAAATGCTGCGGCACGAATATTGACAAGAACTAGGAAACAAGATCATATTACTCCTGTATTAGCTGCTTTTCACTGGCTCCCGGTTAAATACAGAATAGAATTCAAAATCCTTCTCCTGACCTACAAAGCGATTAATGGTCAGGCTCCAGTTTATCTTAAAGATCTCATAGTACTTTATAAACCAACTAGAGCATTGCGCTCCCAAAGTGCAGGGTTACTTGTGGTTCCTAGGGTTTCTAAAAGTACAATGGGAGCCAGAGCCTTCAGCTATCAAGCTCCTCTACTGTGGAACCAGCTCCCAGTGTGTGTTCGGGAGGCAGACACCTTCTCCAAATTTAAGAGCAGGTTAAAGACTTTCCTCTTTGATAAAGCTTATAGTTAGGGCTGGCTCAGGTTTGCCCTGGACTAGCCCCTAGTTACGCTGCTATAGGCTTAGACTGTCGGGGGACTCACTCCTCTCCTCTTCCCTATCTTTCTCGTTCTCCTCTCCCTCTCTATTCGGGCATCATCCCCGGAGTTTCTGTGTCCCTTATCTGGCAGGTTGCCACTATTAAAGATTACTTTTGGACCGCGAATCGTGGCTGCACCTGTTGCCCTGGTCCTGCCTGACACCAGGAAGCCTTGACATCCCTCTGGATCCATCTTTTTTTTATATATACCATCGTATCATGTTTTCTGTCGCATAGATTGTCCATGTTGTATTTTTAACTATGCTGTTTGTTCTGTACACACGTCACCTATTGCACGTCTGTCCGTCCTGGGAGAGGGATCCCTCCTCAGTTGCTCTCCCTGAGGTTTCTTCCATATTTCCCCCACTAATTGTGGGGTATCTTTTAGGGAGTTTTTCCTTGTGCGATGTGAGGGTCTAAGGACAGAGGGTGTCGTACTTTGTACAGGCTGTAAAGCCCACTGAGACAAATGTATAATTTGTGATATTGGGCTATATAAATAAACTTGATTTGATTTGATTTGATTTAGGCCAACAGGAAGTGCGTACGGGAGGCAAAGCCCTAGGGACCGCGCAGCCTGTGACCTCAGCACGTGTGGATCGTTATTGACAACTAGCATCAACCGGCGGTGGAAATCTTCTATTTAAAGATTGAATTCCTCACACTGGGGACTCTGCAGACTCATTGATCTTCACGTCACATGGATGAGCTGGTCTCAAGTGCGGAGCATGACGGCTGAAGGCTGAAGGCCGTCATGCTCTTGCTGCATTGATAGCGTGCAAGTCAGTGTTATATGATTACAAGGCTCCAACTCTTGAAGGTGAGTACCACAAAATGGGCAGTGTACCCTGTATCCAGCAGGCTTCCAACAATGGAAACATTCATTGAGGTCTGCTGATGAAACTCAGAGACAGACAAGGCTTGAGAGCAAACGGCGACATGTCTGGTTTGTAGATGGCACTAACTCCTGGACTCAGGGTTTGTTTTAAAATAAACTCCACTTCACTCTTTTCTTCCTTTTCATTTTAGTCACAGGAAAGAAAGGCTGAAGTAAGAATCAGCTCCAAGGCCAGCAGAGATGGACAGTCTGCTTCACCGTCCATTATAGGAGACACTTTACTGTCAAGTAGAAGGAAAACCAACTCTTGAGCTGTAACTGCTGTTAGATCTGGAAAAATCATCAGAGTTTGGTTGCATACATTAAGTCAGCCTTTCTTTATATGACATGAAAAATAAAATGGCTTTGGACACATACATACAAATCCAAAACAAAAGCAGATGCTTTAAAGGGGACATATCAAGAAAAACTAACTTTCTCATGAGAATATACCACCCCCTTCCGCGTATCTCAACCCACGGCTTGAGAACTACCTTTGCATTTTCTCTCGCAAGACAATCAGAGCACTCTTTTTTCAGAAGGAATGATTAAACTTACAATACTTAATTTTCTGCCACTAGAGGGCTCTCCTTCAAAACAACAAAAGGCATTCCCATTATGTTTTATTCTGAAATACGATTATCTTTTTACAGGGGTCTCCTGCTCTCCAAAACAAACGTACCCGGTGAGTAAAGCTGGAAAAAACACTGAATAAAGCAGTTTCACATATGCAATCATTCCTTGCAGGGCACAAGGCTAACATATGCTCAGCTTGTTTCTCTGAAAACTATTGTAAAAATGTGGCTAAAAACTGGATTTAAAAGTCAGTTTATGAAGTTTCGGGCAGACAATCACAACGCTGACGGAGAGCAGGTGATACGCAATGTTACTTTGATTAATATTACAGATTTATGTTTGAAAATTGCTGGAGACATTTGGGATACTGTGGGTAGACAAATCAACACCAAACATAACATAGTAATTTCTAGAATTTGTAGTTCGGAAATGTGGATGAGGATGAATACAGGTATACCTTTTTCTACAATGCATTTATTTTCTTTTGTTTGTCTGTTCAAAAATGTTTTACCGGCTACAGAAAAAACGTGTATTCAGACTTTAGTGGGAATATTATTCTGCTTGGTTTTATTAAGTACAAGTAAAACTGCGTCCTCCTTTTTCTCTGGCTGCAATTGAATTAAGTTACATTGCTTTGTTAAATCTGCTGCTATTCACACTTCACACGCATTTCCACAGCTTGAAGGCATCATTTGCATTTTACTTTAATGTTATTCCTCTTTTATTCTTTACATACAAAATAATATCAAAATGTCCACAGTTTTTGATGAAAACGTTAGAGGCCCCTTGTGTGAGACTCGTGCCCTGAAGTGTTGGAATGTACATTGTACCATGTGCATGGTAATATATTGTTCTTTATTTTAAAGTCCATTCTAAAATTGTATTCCTGCCAATAATCCCCATTTCCACTAAATGTATCAGTAGTCTAATTACGTCTTTTTTAGTCTAACTGTTTTTAATCCTTATTACATAACGCTGTTCCATTTATTCTGTTACTCCCTAAACCTGACACTGTAATATCATTTATTTTATTTAAAGGAAATTGAAGTGGCTGTTTTGTCTAGTGATCCAGAATCAGCAGTAGTAGTGGACTACTCTTTGGTAATCAAACCTCCTATTCTCTTGCCACGACCTTGTCGAGGCCTGTTTGAATCCTCGTCGCCTTTAAATATTTATGATCATGAAGAGCAACAGCAGCCTGTGGCCTTAAATCCTTCTGGGGGAGCCTGTGAATCTGACTTCAGGGGCTTCGTGCACACCATATACTTTTTCATTATCCGCTGATCGCATGGAGGCAGATGAGGGCATCTGAGGTGAGCTGATGGGGCCAAGGGAGATTAAGTATGTCACCTGTATGAAACACATTACTAGCCAGAAGAGGACAGATTGCTGTTATTTCAATATTGTATCTTTGCCAAACTTCCCGCTCTGCTGTAACGTACACTGTTACATTTCCCCATTTTTCAACAATATCCAATAAATTTAGGAATGTTTTTTTTCGGAATAAAAGTTTCCACCATTCTGCATGCCACATGGTGATTTCAGCAGCGCTTTTTGAATGAAGATGAAAGTCACACACACACTTTCATATTGACACTCTTATCATAAACTCATAAAATTCTCTTGCATTCATTCACACACTCAAACCCAATAGGCTTCCTGTTCCACAAACATGCAGCCTTATGTTTATTTATGAAATGGCAATATGGGGCACTTCAAAGAATTGTCCAGCCCTAATAAAAGAAAAAAAGAAACCCTCCCAGAGGTGATCTGCCGGCGTCTGTAAATCAGACCCATAATTCTACAGAAGAAACCAGCGGCTGGCTCAGAGTCCTTCAAACCCAAAGTGGTCACAGACAAAAGACTCATCAACACCGCAATCTCTTTGTTGCTCTTGCTGCTGATGATGCAACCATGATGACAGCTGCGTCTGGAGCTTTGACTCTCACTCAGGAATAACCTAAATGGAGAGAAGCTGCAACTGACCAAAAAACTGCTTTACACACAAACCAGTTTGAGCAGCAGTTCTAAGCACAAAAAAACTCTACTGTGGAGGTTGGATCATTGAAATTTAATTTATAATTTATATTCATACCACAGGGAAGGTTTGACAGACACATCACGGAACAAGTCTTCATTTTAAATTGACACATTTTGAGCATTGTACAGAGGTTTGCTTTACCCGCCGTTTTTAGTGAGGTCAGTAAAGTTATTGAATGGCTGTGATGTACGAGGATGCGCAGCTCTGCTGTGGTGAATACCAAGTTAGTACAATTTGCAAACACACTCTTATTATGACATACTTGTGACAAAACAAATAGATCACATAAGTAGAGTTAATAATCCTTCAGGTTTTCATTATATTGATACAAACCATGATGGAGCTTTTTTCAGTACTAGCCATTCATTTGATTTACATTCTAAAAAATTGCTTTGTAGTGTAGTGTGTATGTACTGTTTGTAGTAGTTTTTTATTGTTCGTGTTGGAGTGTGTCAGTACTGACGTCCAGGGGATCAGAATAACATCTCTTGTTCAACTTAAGTGTCCGATGTTGTGACATCCTCAAACAGCATGACGTGATCAACACTCTGTTTAAACTTAGACTGTATATAAGAAGTGGGCGTAGTCACTGTGATGTAACCCATTGGTTTGTGAACTACTACTACTGTTATTGGTTTGACATTTTGGCCGTCGCCATCTTGGTTGTTTTGGAACCAGAAAAATGTTTCACTGTTAAAGTTGTTAGATGAAAACACAGACAACACCCTGGAATCAACCTGTCAATCACATGCTAGACGTGGCCTGAAGTATATGCTGCTTTATCAGAGAGGACTTGAAACTATAGACTGAGAACATAAACTCATCAGGAAAATGTTTACTGAGGTAATAAATCCAGTGAGAAGTAGGTTATTTTTGTTACTTGACTTGTTTTTGCAACCAGAGGAGTCGCCCCCTGCTGGATATTGATACTGCTCAAGCCACGTTTGCTGCCCCAGCGATCGTTACTCTTATCCCTTGTTGTAGTAAATTTTGTTTCGCAAGTATTCTATTTTTTTACCACCTGTATAATACCTTATAAGATAATAATAGACAGTCAATGTGTTTAAAAAGCTCAAGGATAGACAGACCATGTGTTTAAGTGTTGAAGTAGGTCAAATGTATAAAATCAGGCCTGCGATGCATGAAGCCTGTTGTGACGTTGGCTAATGTGATAAGATCGGGCCTGCAGCACGTCGGAGCCTGTTGTGAGGGGGCAGTGTAGTATGATCAGGCTGCTAATGAGGGGGAAACTGCAGGCAATGCATTTTTTTTAAAAGAGTTTAGACCCGGGTCAGAAACTAATTGAGTCGTAAATCACCACCTATAGAGCCTTGAACATAAACCTGGGCTGGAATCAAAGAAAAGAGTGTCATGGAAAAAACCTTACTGTACATGACAGAAAGGAGGGGAGACCTTCTAGAAACGACTCAAACTGTTGTGATTTAGTGTGTTACATGTAGGAACCTCGGGTTTTGTTCTGCGTGTTATAGAATAAAACTCTATTGCTTCAAACTCTGCTCCTCTCCAGTGAAGAACTTTTCTTGACTTTGTAATACTTTTGAAACTACATTGCACTCCAATAGCTGCTTAATTTGAACAAAATTACGTGTTGGCGAAGAGACCCAGGCTCGTCCTCTGGCCCTGAGGCAGGTCTTTCCCCCACACCCTTTGGACAAAACCCTGCGAAGTCTTATTAAAAAACCTCATGTTACCAGGACCAGTTCTTCAGCTAGTTTTAACAACTGACGGTGGAAACCTCAGACCTGGATCACCACTAACATGAGCACTTCATCAAACCTCTTGATGAGGGCAAAAACATGGACTAGGATATAAAAATGACAGTCCTGTATTGTATTTGTATAGCTCGAGCCGCCCAGATGCCACATTAGCTCTCTATGAGCTCCTCACCTCAACCCCTTCTACATGATCACAACACGTCGTACCGCAGCCGCTAAGAAAACAACAAACTAAAGCAGTTTGTGTATTGTGTATTCCTCGCTGCCTTCTGTTCGCTCCCTGTCACCCGTATCAGCTGCAGTAAGTTACTGCTGACCCGTGTTTATAACCTCTACTGCTTCACATAAAAAGATTCAACACAGGGTAGCAGTCTCTGGAAACAATATATTTAGCGGTGACAGTGATCATTCATCAAAAATGCATCTACAAAACTAAACTGTAGGCACACTTCCAACTTCCAAGGTGAGTTATTTGGCTGCACTGTAAACAAAGTAACTGACTGAAATCTTTAGGATTATACAACTTTTCGCTCAGTGGAAGCTGAAATTAAACTGCTTATTTGAGTCATTATTGTCAGCTTGTGTTTGATAAAAAACATTTCACAGAAAGCTCATTATCTCTGTATATTATCTTGATTAAAACATATGAGAAAATGCTGTAAATCAACTTATATTTTCAGTTTATTTTTTTCTTCATTCTTGTTCAGCAACCGGCACTATTCTTTTTTTGAATCCAAGACACAAACTCTAAAATGACTTGAAACAGGTTGAAATATAATTTCTCTTAATTTGAAGTTTTTAAGACATTTTTTGGACAGAAATAAGTTGAATATGTGGAGAGTGTTTGCAGAGCACAGAGCGTGTTTAATATTCTGCTGGAGTTTCCAAAGACACCAAATCTGTTACGCACAATTTTCTGGGAAATGTGTCAAAAATGTTGCAGTAGAATATTTCCATGGAATGGAAAGGTTCAGCCTTTTAAAAAACATGGAGTCTTGGTTTTGAAGATTTCTTTCAGTGTAAACCTTGTAATAGCTTCAATGAAGCACTGAATGACGCAGATGTGTATTTAGCAGTATTTAGATGTTTTGAAAATCATTACCCTTTCTGATTTATCGGTGCTTTGTCAGTTGGAAACAAATTCCTCTTTGGGTTTTAATAAATTCTAAAAACTGAACTGGAAGTCCATGTTGAATCATGTTAACCTCAGAATACAATATATAAAATATTTATAGTCATTTCAGTTGTCTGACCTCATTCTGTCAACAATCCAAAAAGTTTAGACACAGCTAAGAAACAAACTTCCAAAACCCTGAAACCCCAAAAGTATAGTTTGCTTCATGCAGAGGGAAGATAATCTCTCCAACCAAGCCTTTCTTACATTTTTAAATACATATTTTATATTAAAGAGGAACATTGTAATTCTTATAATCAGTTTTTAAAACTTAACAGCCATCCAAACAACTTGAGAATCACAGACAGATCCATCTCAAGAGAAGAAAGTCAGAAATCCCTCCAGCATTTCTTTTTTCACTTTACACACAATCAACAGACAGACAGACAGACAGACACAAGGTCTTAAAATGCAAATAATCTGGTCTGGATCCTTAAAAAACTCAACCACAACAGGATTACGTGTCAGTCCCAGGCAGCTGAAAATAGTGTTTTGGAAAGTAAAGGGTTTTGGACTTTGGATTTGTTTACTTTCCCAACTCCTGAGGAAAAGTTTACTTCCTCCATGACCGACTTCAAGCAGCTGTGGTCAAAACTTCATGCTCCATAACTTCTAATCTGCTGTTCAGAGAAACACCGTAATCAGTTTGTAAAGTGTGGAGGACGTAACTTGATGAATCAATGAATTAATTAATTTTAATCAATTTTCTTTATTTCAATCAAGAAAATTTCTTTTATTTAAAAAATACAAAATATTTATGACTTTTGAGTAAACTCCATGCACAGAACAAGACCCTGAGATGTGTTTGAAAGCCACCCAAAAATATGTTTTATGTCAAACAAATGTTTTTTACTGATTACAGGTTCTAAAAATCTGAATATTTGTTCTGCCTTTGAGTCTAAATATAAGTATAAATACATCTATAAAATTAACTTTCAATTAATAAAATTACTTTTTTTTTCTTTTACTATATTTCTATTTAGAAAACTCCCTCTTCCTTTAAAACTGACACATGCACACACCCAGCCCCCCACACACACACATAAACACACACACCCAGCCACATACACACACACACACATACACAGACACACTGTTTTGTGCACCAGTCAATCCTAAAATGAAATATGGAGTTTAATCCCCAGTAAATTGAAGGGTCTTGAACATAATGTCTTTGTGGTTGTAATGTTATGTTAAATGTATGTTCCCTTGTTTCTTGTCTTGAATATTTGTCTTTAATACTGCTGCAATCCTAATACGTTGATATTAAGCAGGCATAATGTTTGCCTTGTTCACCATCTCAGTTTAGCGTGTTAGCATGCAAAGATTAGCTAATGAGCAGTAAACCCAAAGTACAGCTGAGGCTGACAGGAATGTCCTTAGTTTTGCATTCACAAACCAAAGTATTGGTCAAATGAAAGGTTTGACATGATGGTGGCATTAGATAAAAAGTCAGAGGATCTTCTGGAGCTCCTTGAATTTTTGTACCGAATTTCATAGTAATCTATTCAGTTGTCGAGATTTGTCAATTTGGACCAAAGTAGAGGATAGAAAGAACAACATCTCCCCTAAAATGGTTTTATGGATTCCAGGATTCAAGGATAATTTATAGTCATTATGCAACACAGGGTTGTACAACCAAATGCAGGTCTAGCTTCGTCCATAATGCTTCACACGAAACAGAACAGAACAGAACCAGGCGAGTAGCAGCAGTGCAGTTCCTCAAGTGCTTTTTTTAAATTTGCAACAGGAGGAATGTAAACAAACAAAAACAAGGTTTTATGTATTCATTCGTGTATAATCACTTGTAACTAAGAATTGTTGTGTTTTCGTGACCTTAGAATGAGCCCTTGAAATCTACATCATCAGTCCGCCATTTTGCAGCGTCATGTTTCTACAGTAATCCAGACCGGACAAACCGACTCTGGCTCTAAAGGCCGTCTGCCTTTCGGGTTTTTAAGTTATCTGAAGTCCACCGTAGGTCTACAAGATCGAAAAAAAAACCTTTGTCCTACAGCCAAGCGTGGCACTGTTCAACTGATCTAAGCTAATTAAATCACAAAAACTGGTGATAACAGCAATAACATTATGTAACACTACTACAAACACATTTTTGGGGGGTTCGGGTTAAAGATAGCCTGCCCAGCCTGCTGCTCATCACGGTGCATTTGATCTATTACTGCCACCTCCACCTGGACTTCCGTAAGGATCTTGTGTTTGGATGGAAGCAAATCCATGCCTGAAACCAGAAGAGTGGGGGCTGATAAACTATCTCTTATGGGGTTAATATTCAGGTCATGCATTATAACAGTCTGTGCATGGCTTCAATCTATGAGCCTGAAGAGGACAGAAAACAAACTGTGTACCTGAACATGCCCCCCCCCCCCCTCTTGTCACAGTTAAAAGAAGGAAGTATAAAGTCAACTGTGAGGAATTCATGAAAACAGCTACCAACACATTTCAGCCTTCTTCAGAGCTACACAGGCAAAGCAGACTGCACTCTCTTTACACTTGATTTCTCCAACATACATTTGCACTTGAAAAGGGATCCAAATATTCAGAAAGACTCCTCGAGGGCGCTCCTGATTTAATCCGTGAAGGAGGCTTTACTCAAATGTTGTCCTGTGTCCTGATTTAGCATCTCCTGAAAAGTAGTGAGAGGATGACTGTGTATATTTAACATTTACAATGTATCCACGTTTTTGGCTTTGATTGATGAAACATTTTCTGTTTAATCTTCTAAAGCAAGCTATTTTAGTTTTAATAAGGTAAAGAATGTAATTTACTTCTCTTTAGTACTTTTCTTTACAGGGATGGCAAAATAAACAGATGAACAGCTTCAGAATATGCTTCAGGCCCACTTTGCATCAGAAAAGAATGAAATCTACATACAAAGGGACTCAGTTGTGAATGACATGCTGTTACCATGACAACCAGAGCTTTAATGACAGTTAGTGCTTATAATGCCGAAACGCATAAATCCAGTTCTCTTGTGAATTAGAAAGCAGATAGTCATCAATTTCTAACCTGGACATTTTTCCCCAAATCATTATTTTCAAAGATTCACAGTCATTTTAGTTTTTATCGAAACACAGAGCGGCTTGGATTGTGTTTCTTCAAAGTATCAGCCAGAATGACTATCCAAATGTACAGTATGATTAGAGTTAGGATCCCTCAATTACGATTACTACTCTGAGGCGGAGCAAGAAGATGAGCAACACCTGCAAAGAGCTGTAGATTTGACCTTGAGGAGCAAATTCCCAAAAGCATTGCGTGGCGTCAATAGAAACCGTGTTCTTCTCAAAGCAACTCAAAGAGTGAAATGAACCCTAACTGTTCTGCCAAGCAAACATTCTCTCGGTGTTCCTATTTGCACGTATTTAAATGAGGTAATATGCAGACAACTTAGAGCAAAATTAGCCCTTTTTATGCAAATGAGCCTTATTGCAAAAGCAGTCCAATCACAAAGATCAGCAGTAATAACCACAAACAGTTAGAGAGAAACTATTAGAGACTTCAGAGAGCTGCTGGTAACTGAAGTGCATTTATAAAGGAGAGTCTTCTTAAACTAATTTATTTCGGGATGCAATGGCACTTGTGTCAAGAAAAAATAATGAATATATATATATGATGATCTCAGACAGACCAAAATATTGTGTAAATAAATATTTCAGCAGTAAGCAGACAATGTGCGGGAGTCTTTCTCATCCCTTTCCTCTCTCTTAATTGCCTTAGGGAGGTTTGGATGGAAGTGTCACTCTGGCAGACCCCTCCAGACCTCTGGCTCAGGCTGACTCTCACCCCTCACGGTTGACGCATTGGCTTCAAGCACATGTATACTTTGCTACATGGATAATTGCAATCAGACACCAAAAAGAGCAGATTACGCTCAACTGCGAAACATAATGGCCATGTTTGCGCTGTAATATCATGAGGGCAATATCTTTTTTTAACCCGACCTTGAGACGCGGCAGCAAAGTGGGTGAAAATGATGTGCAATTCATGCCGCTATCAGTGACCGTAATGCATTCTTTGTGAATTCACCCCTGAGTCATCAGTTTGAAATGACACAGTTTTCCAGGTGCCTAATGCACAATCATCATATAAATTAACACTAAATCAGGTGTCCTTCGCAAATGTCCTCAATCAGGTCTATTGGTGGTAAAAACCAGGTTCAGTTTGGTTACATTACCTTTCTTACAACAGCATTTATAATTCAATGTGAAGCAGGTCCAGCAGACATATTGAAATATAATTATATTAATGCTGTTGAAACAATGGTTGTATGTAATCTAGACATCTGAAAAAAATGCTAATGTAGCAGTATCTAAAAATCAATATTTTTTAGGGTGAAAGTGTGACGACTGATTACTTTCATTAACATGACACATGTGTGATGTTAAAAGTATCAACATTTCGCACTGATAATGACTTGATGTCAAAATGCTTTTTTTTTTTTTCAATAATTTGTTGCCATAAGAAGGTATATTGGAATTGTCCACTCTAATGTGCGAGAGAGCCTTCTAAAGTTTTACTTCTGTAAGAACAAATCAACAGGTCTACAGATAAAAGACACGCCGGGAGTGCTTATGTGGTTGATTTTTGAGGTTTGAACAGGACTAATCCAACCAAAACTGCAAACTAGCTTCATTCAGCTCTACCAAGTCAGTCAGAAGTTGTTGGCATAAAGAAATAAAAACACTCAGGAGGCTTTAGGTTGAAAAAAGTGTTTATTGAAAGCTGGGATTTGCCTGCAGCGTGAAGAGAGTAAGCCAGGAGGAATCATGTGATTCCAGACTGTCCACAGCAGCACTGTTGGTAGTGAACAGAAAAAATGAAGCCTTGGGGAAATCATTCCATCATTAAAAGTCCAATGACCCCCCCGAGCAGATGGTAACCAGGAGAGGAGAAGGATGAAGAGGGGGGGACTGGAAGGGGCACGAAAGGGAGGCTGATGACAGGGAGAAACTGACAAAATAATAATATGAAAGGAAAAAAGGTGAAAAGATGAAGATTTAGGTGGTTGATAAGGATGAACTTGGAATAATTGAAAGAGTTAGAATGGAACAAAAAAGCTGTTTCAAAGATAGATAGACCTGAAGAGAGAAATTAGATGGAGACTGAGAGATGAAAACATTCAGATTGCTGTAGAGCTGCTGCTACAAAATGAAACTTAAACTTCATAATGAAGACCCATTTTTACAGAAAGAACATGAAGCTGTAATGAAAATGTGTGGTTTGACTTTTTGTCTCCAAAACTCTCAGAGACAAATTTTCTAAGAATCTGCAGCATATTTTAGAGACAAATAACACTTTTATACAACTGAGCAGTCTAACATAATGTGTGGAGTTCCCCAGGGCTCAATTCTTGGTCCGCTTCTATTTCACATTTGCATGCTTCCATAAGCCAAATTATGTAACAAAATAAAATCATCACATCATAGTCATGGAAATGACAACGAAATGTATCTACTGTATGTCTGATGCAGAGTCTTCATAGCCATAATGAATTCCTTCAAAATTGCATTGAACAAATCAATGGCTGCATTGTGCCTAAATGTCTTTTTGCTAAATACAGACATACACGGGAAAAATGATCTTGAGGGTTAAATCAACATGAAAAGATTTAAACATCTACACATCTCCACACCAACTGAGCAGACATAATCTACTGTTGAGGATCACGTGACACGATCAAAAGCTCAAGAACAAGTGAGTAAGTGGATCTGGAGTTGAAATTGAAATAATAATCTTTGGTGCGGGAGTCAGCGCCAATCTTGACTTTGTGTTCTGGTAACTTTACAGCAATAGTCACGTCAAATCAGAAACATATTCTGCATACTGTCATATTAAAAACTTAGAAAGTATGGAGGATGTATGTCCAGGCAAAACATACTGTACGTGTCAAAAAGCTCCATTGTTATCCAAAAGCTATATAAAACACTTCAATAAGCCACACTGTTACACTGGGTGACATGTTCCTTCATTACCATGAACACATACTCTGTAGTTTATTTTGACTCAATCCCACACACACCGTTCTGCTGACACAAATACTCACTAATGCACCAAATGATTAATCTACCGCTGAAAATAGTCACTAACAAATGCACAATTTCCTCCTGTTTGTTTGATTAAAACTACAGTGATCGGCTATTTTAGGAAATTGCTGAGCCTCTTTTACAAAAAACTATATGTTTGTGAGGTTTACATCTTCAGTAGGAACTAATGGCCTGGAGCTGAGAGCCAGAGACAGGAAGTCAGACAGTATTCAGAGACGGACTAACATGTAGATGCTTTGGGTCCTAACATGGGATTTTTACAGTAAGAGAAATATAGAATAACAACACTTAACTTAACACTTAACGACTTAACTGTTAAATGTGTATCCCATCTTCCCGTTAACCTAAATGATTACTATTTTTAACACTAATTTATAACACATTTATGTATTTATTATGATCTATGAGATGATGTGTGTCAGAAGTTTGTAATTAAATATATTTTATTTACTGTCCAGAGTTACATAAAGCTTTTTAAGCCTGTCCTAAATGATACTATTTGAAAATATAAAAAAAAGGTTTCTTGGGTCTTTTTAAGATCAGATATTTTCACCTTCGTTATATCATTTAATTAGAAAAAGATAAGAAGAAGCAATGATAGAGGCCTCTGCTCACCTATGAAGTAAAGGGCTTTAAAGCAATTTACACATGCTATATTCTCGGCAGATACGTCACTTCGGAGAATAACTCATATCCCAGTCCAGACATCACATCAACACATGTTGAGGGGAAGCCTTGGAAGGATCAAAGCACGTCAGCGTTACGCTCACTACCTCCTCTCAGCGGAGGCGACCCGCCCGACGTCGTAACTCTAATCTCCACCACATGTCTGACTCCTCCACACTATGACAGCTGTAATTGGCCATTACAGCTGCCTCGTGCCCTGATGTCGCCTGGGCTGAACTTTTTGCCTCGCTGATTAGCCAACATTAGCCCTGTCATTGAAATCGGCAGGCGGAACCTATTGCGATGGTAAAGGGTCGACGTGTGTCAACTCCGTAACGTGGGAAGAGTTTGAGGGGGTTTCACCTTTTGAGTAGACGTAAAAAAAAAAATCTTTCATTGATCAAAACATTGCCATGCAAATAATTACATTTCCTTAAAAAAACATTTATTTCCATCTTCAAAAACCTGGATTTGTATCCATATAAAACTTTTTTTTTACCATTTAAAAAGTTGTTTAAAGTGATGTGAATCGCTTTCTGCTCGGATGTACAGCTGCACCCAAAATGTTGTCAGCTGCCTGCTTATATTCATGTCAATAACACCGAGGGGGCTGAACACCAACAACAACAATCTGTCCCTGAATACACTCTTTTAACTTCGAGCAGAGTTGTGACTCAAAGCGCCTGATTTGCAATTTAGCTGAAGGCCAACAGCAGTTTAACTTATTAACAACAGCATGAACGCACCACGAGTACACACCAAAGGCTTCTCTGGCAGGCTAGCAACAATGTACCTGATTGAACTAATTAAAGTATATTATGCTGTTGTGTTCAGATCACCAGTCCTGAATTCAGACAGGACTGAACAGCTTTCTTTGACTTCGAAAATCGTATCTGAAGACTTTTAGCAGGTTAAAGTTTGTTGAAAAAAGCACATTTGGTGAAGCAGCAGAAACAGCTTCTGATACTTCAAACTGAATCATTTCTCATCTATGATTCAGATATCCTGTCGGCTAAACATCAAAAGAGTGTGTTCCAGAGTGGGAAATGTCTTCCACACTGCAAACAGAGAGTAAACAAAACCACAAGACCAAGTTTGGGTATCAAACCGTGTGTTATCCTGCTTTGACTGGCAGGGGCAAATAATTCATCAGTGATCAAATGTAAGTGATGCTCAACAGGAAGTTCTTAGTCAGTCAAAATGGATTAGAAACTCTTTAAATGGAGAGAAATGGAATAAAAGTCTTTAATGTGCTGAAATAAATCAGCACATGATTTTCCTTTCCTCATGATGGTATTACAATTACAATTCATTAACAAGATTGATCACATCTTTGACTTGATAGTTCACTACATTCAGAGCATGTTTTACATTATCACTGCAGTCTTCTATCATATTCTCCCTATACATAACAGCTGAACCAGTTTTTTTTAAATGTCTGTGACCTACTGTACTGCAGCACTGAATTTCAACCAACTCGTGGCTGTGGCTCGTTTTGTGGCAGATTTCCTGTCTGGTTCAGTGTCAACAGTGTTCTGATGAACCCAGTACCTGCTCAGAAGCAAACTGCAGACAGACACAGTTAGAGAGCGAGAGAGAATGTTGGATTGATCAGGTGGACACAAACACGTTGTTCACATGGTATGTCGGGTTGGGCCGGACCAGGTACCAAATATGACCACTAGATCTTGTTCTCTCTGTTCTCATGTGATGATCCAAGATGGTGGTGCACAGCGGTCTTGCGCTTTAGATTTCTTTGATACCTAAAAAAAACACATGAAGTTGAGTACACAAGCACATGGTGTGGTGTGCACATCTTCTGAACTTTGTTCCCCTTCACGTGACTGGACTCGGCTCATCAGTAAATAGCGAACGGCCTTTCAGACACTAGTTAGTCCATTTCTAAACAAACTAAATATTATTTTAATCACGTGTCATATTGCTTATTACTTATGCAATACAAGTTGACTTTAGTGCCGTGAGCCCGTCGTTAGCTCCATGAGGCCGTCGGCAGAGCTTGCTGATGTAGAATTCTTTTAAAATTGCCAGAAATTGTCATGATGCTAAATGTCGGTTCAGCTGGTTTGCATAAAATCAAACCCGTTTAATCATGTCAGACAATTTTGTCAGATACATTTATTGTGAAATAAAACATCTGAAAACTTAATTTGTCATCTTTTACTTTTCCCGACTGTTGATGTGTGGAACTGTGTGGAACTGTGTGGAACGGCAGGATGTCATTCTGCTGTTTGACACAAAAGAACTCAATGGCTTTTGGTAGACACCTGCTTCACTTATCACAAGACATTGTCAAGTAGCACAGCACTGAACTGACTGACCTATATCTTTAAACATCTCCAGACCTCTACTAACTGGATGCATGCCTGGTGACACCGCCACCCTCCAGTCGAGCAGACGGATCTCGACATTACATCGCAGCATCGATGTCCTCCGATCACTAACGACTCACGAGTGTGTGTCAGCTGTGCTGCACGGAAGCTGCAGGTGGATGCTGCAGGTGAGCTGCTTCTCCAGAATACTGGCAGAAACACAAATTCATTCTGAATAAAGACACGCAGAAACACACACACGCACACACACACACACACACACACACACACACACACACACACACAGAGAACATGACAAACTTCAGCGGGGTGGAACTGCAAACCTCCACCTTTCCCATTCATCCTCTGCCTGCAGCACAGCTGGGAGACAACAGGAGGGTGTGTGTGTGTGTGTGTGTGTGTGTGGGGGGAGCAGTTTCTTGGAGTCATAAAGTGCCGATCACTTTACTTGTCATGGTTAATTTTGTAAAGGAATGTTGGACCTAGTCCTGTAGCTGGACCAGGATACATAACTATTCTTAGTATACATATGTCTCTGTACATATTTGGAGACTGAGACTGTCTTTCTGATGACAGAGCACGTACAAATCGTCTTTAGGTGAAAGGTCGGCCTACAGAATGTACCTTCTCGGGTCGGGCTGTTCCCAGAAGCATCTATAGCTCACCCCGGTTGACTCCCCGGAATTGACGGTCCACAGCTGCAAGATAAGAGTTAAGATGGGCCCAGTGTGTTCAGACTGGCGAGGTCAGGGAGACTCAGAATGTGCTGAGGAGGATTCGGAGCCATCGAGGTGATCCACCTGTAGGTGAACAATGATGGAAGGCCTTGTTCACGACAAATATGGTTGTTTACCAGAATGGATGGTGGCAGACAGAGTGACTGCATCTCTGTATTCACTTGTACTGTCATCTGTTCTCCTGGATCAAGATCGAACAAAGCTTCAGTGTCAGACATGTCGTCGCCTCCTGAAGCTTCTTTGGTTCCAGTACTCTGCTCATTAAGAATTTCCTTCACACATTTCACAGCTTTATGGAAGTGTACAACTAAATCCATGGAGCCAAAATAGCTTCAGACTTCATGCTGTAGAAGAAGATATGAAGAAAATATATGGGAACAATTGAGTGCTTTTTAAAAATCCAATTAAGACAATTACAAAATTAAAAGATTTCAGTAGCTAAACGGCAAAATATTATTGAACAATATTTAAGAAGGAGAGGCTGTAATATGATCAGTATTTTGAGTTATTAGGAAATCAGTACGATAGCCACAACGATTCTTAAAAGAGTTAATAATCATGCAGAGATTTAAGGTCATTTATTGTAGAAAAAGTATGAACTCATCCTTCAGAAACAGTTGTGGATTCCTAAGTGTTTCTTAGAAGTGTTTTCTGACACAAAATAAAGATTTTAAAAATAATATAAACATGTTGCTCTTTGTTTTTGTATCTTATCTGGAAGGCTTCTGTCATTATTTTTGACATATTATGGACAAAATGATTATATACCAAATAAAAAACAAGAATGGCGAAAGATATTTGTCAGAACAAAACACCAGCATGTGTGTGTCAGTTTGTGTGTCTGACTATGAATCTGTTAAAGCAGTTCTTTCATGTTCAAAGCACTTACTGTTCATTATTATATTGTGCCCCAGCAAAATACCCACAATCCCCTGGAAGACCGTAATCACAGTCCGCTGTTACTTCCTGGTTTAAAGCTCAAATGCTCTGCCAGTGATAAGTGACCCTGGCCATGCAACGTACGCTCCTCTCTTGGCTTCTGTTTTGGTGAAACTGTTGGCTGTAGATTTGAAGCATCAGCAGGACCGGTGGCCTGTGGAGACTCTTCTGCATCCAAATGATCACGACTCATAGCTCACTGCTGGTTAATATTGATGGTTCTCAGACAATTATCAGAAAAATTGGAGGAACTGTTTAAAAGTTTCTGGTTCGTCTTTGGCAAAGTAGTTCTCTGTGCCATTTAATGGCTGACAGACTCTGAAGGTGTCCAACATGGTGTCTTTCACAAAATATGGCCGTGTTCCTTTGAGAATAACAACTAGTAGATTTTGTGCAGCCGTTAACAGCTAATTTTTCAGTGGTTAAGTGTGTGAGCCCCGGCACATTGAATGCTGCAGTAGGGCCGCACACGGATTATTTTCTACCCGATCAACACTGCGATGTGGTCAACTTTCCATATATTAAGCTGCTTCTGCTTCATTTTGCACTCTATATTCTGAAGCCTCTTCATCTCCATCTCCCTTCATACCTGAAGTGCACTTAAGAGGCAGAATCAATAAGAGATCAGAGCCTCCAGGAGGATTCAGTGCGTTTCATGGAAAGGTCAGGGCATCCATATTTAGAGCGGCTGCAATACACACAGCACCCACAGACAGATTTATACATCTAAAGGTACATAACGCTCATGCACTAATGTCCATGTGCCGACACATACAGTGTGATGGATGTCTCTATCATGGGGCGGTGATGGGGTTCCTGAATACAATGACTGAATACAAATCTATTACGGATCAAAGCCTTCCACCAGCCACCAGGGCAGTTTGTTAACGCTGCCGCTGGGGAGGTGAAGAATTTATCAAATTAATTCTAACGTTTTACGTTATTTATGATGCTCAGTTCAAACAGGCTGTACATCCATTTTGCATTCACTAACCGTGTCCCGTACAATTTCAATGAGACGCTGGCTTTTTGCATCACAAGTTACATTTTTGGGGAAAGTGATTGCAGCACAGATTTTTTTTTGTGAAATATATCTTTATAAACTCTTATTATATGTTAGTATGACTGCTGTTGACTAGTGAGAACAACTTGGTCTACATGTCACTACTGGAAGTTATTGTTACTGGTGGCTACTGGGCACAACGACTGGTGATTGGTTATTACTGGGGTATACTGAGGACTCATGATGACTATGACAACATATGTTTTCCATGACAAATTACACACCAACTGTGACGAAAATAAAGACATTTTTTAAACTTAATTTACTCTTAATGATAATGCATGTTGATTTCGTCACTTACCACCTTCTCTTCTCCTCTCTCTCTCTCTCACACACACACACACATATACACACGCACACACACACACACACACACACACACACACACACACACACACACACACACACACACACACAGGCACTCAGTCTGTCTCTGTCATTGTGTCGGCCCTCCTCAGTCGTGACAGTTGTAACATTATAATGCAAAGACCATAAACTGCAAGCCTGTATAAGAAGTGGACCTAGTCACCATGGATCACCTATTGGTTTGAGGACGACAGTTTTGAAGCCTCGCGTTTGGCGTTTTGGCCATTGCTATCCTGGTTATTGCAACCAGAAGTGACTGTAGTAGAACGTAACGCTGAACAAGACATTTTTGGCCGACCAAAATGTTACTTGCTGAAAACGCTAAGTGTGAAAAGGGTAAATTTGTAAGAGAAAAACACGGAGAGCACCCAGACCAGACAACACAGTGGTAACGGCTGGTCAATCAACAAGGTAGCCCCGCCCTAAAGCATACCATGCTTTGTGCTGTGTTTCACTCTAAATGGGAGCATCATTTACTAAATGAACATCATGCTGTATGGAAGAAGACTTGAAACTATAGACTGAGACCATAAACTTATCAGGAAAATGTTTACCAAGGTAATAATTTAAGTGAGAAGTAGGCTAATTTTCTCATAGACTTCTATACAATCAAACTATTTTGTGGAGGCATTGGATTCCCTTTAAGACCCAGAGGATGCCTCCTGTGGTGGACACACAGACTGCTCCACTAAATGCAATTAGTAGTGAATAGGAATAAGTAAAGATGTTACTTTATGAATGAGTGCCAGTTTGATTCCAGTTAGCATCAATTCCAATAACCTTGTAAAAGGTGTTTTTGTCTATGACGAGATGAATAAAAATCATAACACACTGTGACACTAATTTAGAGAGCAATAGAAACAATTCTCTGCATAGAACATTTATGCAAATGTTCCACCTGTAAAGTGCCACAACTCCTCAGGAATCACAGAGGGCTTCCCAGCATCAACCTGCACTTTCATCGCTTCAGCTCCACCGAAACCATCAGTCAATATACGTCTGCTTCCAACAGGAGTCAACAAACATTACCGCCACATCACATTTATATGACTCGATGAATAATTCAAACCCAGTCTTATTAACGACATGACTCGCCATAACTGAGACATTAGGCTTTCACAGTGAAAGATAAATCAACGTCCACATCAAATTTGATCATTTTTCTTCCACTGTCTGAGCTCTAAAGCTGACCTTTTTAAAACATCAACCGACGGGCATAAAATCAAATGTCACTTAATGTCATGACAGTAACAACCAGCATCTGCTCGTGGATGGTCCGGACAGTGGGAAGGTTTGGTTTGGCATGTTCAAACGTAAACATTACTCTGCTCTATCCTCTGTCTTTTGGAGCTACTTTGACAAAATAAAAAATGGTAATAATGTGAATTTCATCAAGAATATAAAAAAAGCTTTGTTCCAAATCAAATAAAGATTTGAATTAAGGTAACCCATAAACAATATTTTAAAGTAAAACAAATTGAAGATTTTAATGATCTAAATTTTCTTACAAAACATTAGAATTCAAATTAAATTTAATAAAATAAAAAATAAATAAATAACACCAGCAGAGCCTTGCTTTGTCCAATTGTAAGGTCTAATGTAAATTTGTAGAGAAACTAATATATATATATATATATTTTTATATATATTGATATATTTATATATATATATATATATATATATATATATTACTAAAAATATCACAAAAAAATTAAAAACATCACCATTTGAGAAATGACACTGTAGTTTTCAAATTCAGAAAACTTGTTTTCAACACTGATAATATCACAGCTAAATGTTGCCGGTCACATGATTTGTGGATAGCAAGGTCTTCATGTTCACAGCAGTATAAATAGCATATGTCTATAGTTTAGGTGTATGACTACCAAATCTGAGAAATCTGGAAAAAAATAACTTTTATAAAGGGTTGGTCTGATTTAAAGAAAGTTTGGGAACATAAACTTGGTTTAACTATTCATTTCATCTAACAAAATATGCCAAACTTTTTAATGCATCATTGTTAAATAAAGAGCTTTTGCTCAAAAAAATCACATCATTGAGGGTCTCGGTTTTGATCAAGACATACCTGACGAAAGTAAACATGAGTGAACTTGACGAAGAATGTGACCAAACATTTAACTTTCACTATTTGACACTTTATGAGAGTCAGTGCTACAGACACGTTTGGGTAGTCCTAAAGTATGGAGGTTGGATACGAAGCCATTACTCTGACTTACTTCCTTGCTTTGCAGCGTTAAAAGTGTCCGTCTCCAGTCTGAGCCATTAACAGTAAATAAGGGTGATTTTCCTTCATCGTGGCCGAGCAAGATATCAATATGGCTTCTTCAATTATCGACGCAATGCAGCATGCAGCCCAGACAATGACAGAGGATGTTCGACCCCACTACACCCTCCATCCACTGAGCTCTCTTCACCTGTGGTTTGTGTAGGAAGAGGAGCGGAGGAAAACTGTTGGAGGCTCCATAATCGTTATCTTCCTTAGCCATTACTTACTGCAGGTAATGGTGTCCCCAGACAGAAGCTCTTTATGAGCCGCAGTGGATCGTGGCTTCTAATAGAGTCAGGATGGTTGTGGCTGAGTTTGAAGGCCGAAACGTTCCATGATAATGTGTTTAATAGCTAAAGGATACAACCTATAAGCTTTATAGGAATGTCCCCATTTCACCAACATTTGGTTTAAAAATATTTCCTTTATAGTTTCAGCTGTTTAAAAGTCTACATGTGGACGAGTCACTGGAGACAGGTGAGTAAGGAGAAAAGCTTTCATGCATGTTTTAACTCGGGCTGCGACCAGGGGCGAACTGGGCATCGGGAAGTTTGGGAGTTTTTGTTTTTCATTTTCTGATGTCTCTTTTCTGTATGGTCCTCTGCAGTGCCATAGCTCAGCCTGTCAGACTGGGACAATCTAATACTTTCATTATTGAGGGGGGATTTGAGAGGCCCCTCCACATTTGGACTGATCCTTGTTTTTGTTGGAATCTGATTGGATCAGTCATGTCCTTTTTTTTTTATTATATATTGAAAAACAATGCATATCTGAGTCTGCATGTATGTGTGACCATATGTAACTATGTTAGCACTCTACTGCATGTGAGCAGTAGTTGGCAGTATACTGTCACTTAGTGTTCTTTCCTTGTCTTGTTTTGAATCAGTGCAGTATAAGTGTTGCGCTTTACAAGAGATGGAAGGATATTTAGGATGCAAAACAGATTCAGCTGAAAGATTTTAACAAATTTACAACATGTCAGCATTCATATGGAATCAGAGGCTACTGTAGAAAGTGCCAGATGCCCTCACACATTGTTGGCCATTGGGAGCAATTTGGGTTTCAGTATCTTGGCCAAGGACACGCTGACATGCTGACTTGTAGAGGCTGGGGATAGAACCACTGTCCCTCTGACTGGTAGATGACCACTCCACCTCCTGAGCCACAGCTGTGCTGTGAGTAATGTGGTTATACTAACTGAGGAGGCAGGTGTCAGAAAGACATCCTTTCAATCTCAAAGGCTGAATTTCAGCCCCTGGCTGAAACAAAAGATTATTTAGATTACTCTGCTGATTATTTTCTGGATTAATTATTTGGTCTCCTAAATGTCAGAAAATAGGAAAAAAAGTCTATCCCAGTTTATCAAAGTCCAAGGTGATGTCTTTAAAGTTCTTGTTTAGTCATTCCAAAACCCAAAGATATTCACTTAAATAGGATATAACGCAGAGAAAAGAAGAAAATCTCCATATTTGAGATTTTGAAAACAGCATTTTTGGAATTTTTGCATAAAAAGTTAATATTTTTCCATAATTTTTCTGTCAATTAACTAATCGATAAGTCAATTAATTCTTGCAGCTCTTGTTTTAACTCTCCACAGCAGGACACCTTAGTCACTTGTTTTGAATATAAATAAAAACAGAGCACATGTTTGATGTAGTGAAAGCACTGATGAGGACCTAAGAATTGTAAGAGAGCAGATGAAGAGACTGTCATATTTGTAAAAATGCTGTTTAGCCACAAAGTAAAAATACATAAGAATCCTGATAATAAGACTAAACTGTCCTTTTGTTTTCATTATTCTGACATGATGCTTCAAGCTGTTTTCTAAAGTGTGCTTGTTTGAATTCAGTCTGTATTCACAAGGGAAGAGAAAATCAATAAGTCAACAAAAAGTCTTATTGTCGTATTTGAAATAATATAATATGCAACAATAGACTTTTTGTTGTATTGAAGCACATATTTTTTCCAGCAGCTGCTGTAGGCTAATAATCCTTAAGAATCCATTAAAGCTGAAATATTTCATGAAGAGCTCTGTGGTTTAATAAACAGGCTGCGTACTGACTCACACAATCCTTCACAATCAACCAATCAAGTCCTGTGGGAGCTTATCCCTCGCCCCGGTATTTCAAATAAAAATTCAAATCACATGCACATACACTCATAGTCCGTCACAGAGCCCCAAACACACACAGGAATAGTTGCTTGTATGCACACACACACAAACACACAGAATCTGGGATGCGCCTGCTGAATAAAGCCTTATTAATTCTCTTCTCCTACGCAGATACATTACTTCTGAGGATCGTGTCATTATCAGACATAAAAATGATTAAGATTGAATGCAGGGAACACGGTGCCTGACTGAATACCCACGATAATGCACTCGACACGCAGAGAGGGGAGGAAGACGAGGAGGAAGAGATGGAGGGAGATTTAGGATGCAAAACAGATTCAGTTGAAAGATTTAGACGGGAGGACAGAGCGAAAGTGGTGGAGAGGGAGAGGAGGAGGAAGGAGAAAATATGATTGGGAGGAACTAACACTGTAGCTGCTCCCTCTCTCCCTCCTCTCTTGCCTCAGCTGTCCTCTCAGCCCTCCCTTCATCTGACTCCTTCTCACTCATGCTTGCCAACTCTGCCACAGACACTCTCCTCTCTACTCTCTCCTCCTCCCTGGACTCTCTGTCCTCTCACTTTATGGCAGGTTCACCAGTCCCCTCCAGCTCCCTGGTTGAATGACTCAGTGCGTGCTGACAGAACCATTTTATGGGGGGCTGAAAGGAAATGTTGGAAATCAAAACACCCTGACGACCTCCTTGCCTTTCAAACACTTCTCTCCTCTTTTTCTCTATTTCTAAAGCAAAAAGCACTTTCTTTCAATCTAAAATCCAATCCTCCTTCTCAAGCACAAAAACCTCTTCTCCTTGATCCCCCCAGTCAGCCACCTTCTTCCTCCTTTCTACCTTCTCACTTTGTAAAAAAGATACGCTCTTCATATTCCAACTTACCAACTGACCTGCTCACCATCCAAATCACTTCCCTCCACTCTAACTTGTTTCTCCCCCCTCTCTCCAAATGAGGTTCTAACCCTTGTTACCTCTGCTGCCCTACCACCTGCCCTCTGGGTCCTATCCCCTCTCACCTTCTCCAGTCTATCGCTCCTGACCTTCTTCCTTTTCTCACCCATCTTATCAACTTCCTTAACAACTGGCTGCTTTCCAAACAATCTTAAAGAGGCAAGAGTGAACCCTCTCCTAAAGAAACCCACACTCGACCCTTCTGAAGTGAACAACTACAGACCCTTCTCTCTTCTTCCATTTCTCTCCAAAGCACTTGAACGAGCAGTCTTTAATCAACTCTCATCTTACCTTCACCAGAACAACCTTCTTGACCCGCACCAATCTGGTTTCAAGGCAGGCCACTCAACTGAGACTGCCCTCCTCGCTGTCACTGAGGAACTTCCCGCTCCAAGAGCAGCATTCAACACAATGAACCACCAAATCCTCCTTTATACCTTCCAAGAACTGGGAGTCTCAGGCTCTGCTCTCTCCCTGCTCAAGTCATATCTCAAAGACAGCACCTACAGGGTAACTTAAAGAGGATCTGTGTCAGAACCCTGTCAGCTCATCACTGGCGTTCCTCAGGGCTCTGTCCTGGGTCCCCTCCTCTTTTCTCTGTACACCAATTCACTTGGCTTTGTCATTCACTCTCATGGCTTCTCCTATCACAGATGACACTCACCTGATGTATTTCCCCCAGTACGAAACCCAGGTGGAGGCACTAATCTCTGCTTGCTCTGCTGACATCTCTCAGTGGATGTCCACACACCACTTGAAGCTCAATCTCGACAAGACTGAACTGCTTTCCCTTCCGGGAAGGGCTCTCCCATCCAAAATCTTACTATCAACATCGCCACCTCGGTTGTTTCAGGAACAACATCAGGAGGATACGTCCCCTACTGACTACTACTATGCCTTGACTACTGCTAATCCCTTCTGGCGGGACTACCTTGATGTGCCCTCTGACCTCTGCAGCTCATCCAGAATGCAGCAGCCCGACTGGTCTTTGACCTACCCAAGTTCTCCCACACTACACCGCTCCTCCGCTCCCTTCACTGGTTACCAGTGGCTGCCCGAATCTGCTGGCCTACCATGCTGTGAATGGATCAGCCTCTTCCTACATCCAAACCACACACCCCAGCTTGCTCACTTCGCTCTGCATCGGCTAATCGGCTCGCTACTCCCTCACTGCAAGTGGGACCCAGATACACCTGAAATAAAAACCGCCTCTTTGCTATCCTGGCTCCAAAATGGTGGAACGAGCTCCCCATTGATATCAGGTCAGCAGAAAGTCACACCTTCCGTCTGAAACCCACCTGTTTTGACTGCACCTCTGCCAATAATAAAATTAAATAAATAAATGATCGATTTTCTGACTTCTGTATGTAGTGGCAACATTGGCTTGGCTTATTTGAAGTTAATTGTTTGGCTTATTTGAAGATAATGTAGTGCACTTAAAATAGTTTGGCCTAACTGAAGCTACTGTACTTTCCTGCTATTCTGAGCTTGTATCCTCATGGTTGTTTGCACTTATTGTAAGTTCCTTTGGACAAAAGCGCCAGCTAAATGAAATGTAATGTAATGTAAAGTGAAAAGTAGGAATGGTTAGAAGAAGAGAGATCGGTAAAGGTGATGTAAAATACTGGAGGGTATACGGACCAGATGAAACACCTTAAACCCCATTCAGAATGGATTTATGTCTGTAGGAGAGGTGGGGCCAACTCAACATGCTAATACCAACATACAGGCCTATTTACGAACCAATATCACAACAGCAACAACAAAAATTAAAGCCTTCAGAATAGCAGGACACCGTAAAAGCTCATCAAATCGGCTGTTGCAATTTCAGCCACAGCTTTATTTGTTTAAATCTTAACAAATAGTCTCCATTTGAAGTATGCTTAATTAGCTATTGGCAGTTCCTGTTTGTAGAGTACCCATTTATATACACACAACTATCACTAGATTGCTTGACACTGAAGAAAACTTGAGGGAAGACACTACGGTTGAAATGGATAAAAGATTTAACAAAACAATATCACTATGAAATTTCCCCTGTTAATTACTTACTTTAAGGCAATTGTTTTTGTATTAGAAGTTTTCTGAAACTGAATGAGATGTGAACACACTTCTCTGTACAAAGCTTCAGAATATAGAGAGGAATGAAAGTGCAAAGTTTGGCGTATGTAAGAGCTACTGAAGTGGAGATTTCTGCCTCAGAGTCTGAGAAAAACCTCCTTTAGAGAAAACCTCCTTTAAACATATGGATTGTAAAATTCATACATTTTGTACACACTACAGGTGAATAGGGTCAAAAATGTAACTAATAGATATCAGCATGAAACTTCCCCAGTTCATTACTCACATTAAGACAATTCTTTTTTGTACTTTTCTGAAATGTTATGTTTAAATATGCAAATTAGACATTATTTCATGGGAACTTTTGGTGGAATAGCCTAAAATCTTAAAATAGGCCAGAACATGATAAAAGATGTAGTGTCTTGCCTTGAAATCATGACCCTTAGGCTAGTTCTAAAGCATTTTTTTTGCATGTCGATTAATGGACATTGATTATTGATGGACAACCCCAGAAAGACCCAGAAGAAGAAGTAATATACATAAATAATGCAAAGGGATAAACATAATCTTCAGAGAGTAAAGAAACAAAGAATAGCCATGCAGAAACACATATGCACACAGTTGTAGAGAAAGCACTCACAGGGTCTATCTTGTATAAATACTGTTTTCTTGTGTAACACCCAAGAACTGAGTCACTAGTAACCCCATGCTTGCCAACATGGCCTCAAGAGTACATCTCTACCTTCACAATCTACAGCAACCAACTGTCTCGACAAACTCAAGATTTAATCATTTAAAGAACTGAAAATGTAGTTCCAAAATGTTAAAAGATCAACATATTCCCATCAAACTTGTTAAAAACTAGCAATATGTCACATTAACAGCAAGAAAACATTAAAGGTGGACAGAGTATAGAAAATGCCTACCTGCTCAGGAAAAGACCAGAGGCAAAACAGGAAGTAAAGCCAACAGCAGTGTGTATGTACATACAGTATGGCTTGAAAAACAAAACAATGCTTCTTTATTAAACAAAGAACACTGCCTTAATGGAAAAGTGTCTAGTTTTTATTTCCCACAGTGGAGGTAATATCCTATATTTATTTAAATATGAAAAATATCCCCTGTTCCCTTCAAAAATAAAAGTAAAAATAAAAGCTATTAGCCACAACTGGAGTCTCTATCATCCATCACACTGTATGTTTTCTTTTTAATCTTCCAACTTGGAAACAACTTTGAAGCGGGCTCCTGGTCAGTCTCGCATCGCCTGTTGTCCCACAATGCTTTTAGTGGCAGTTAACATAGAACATGACAAGGACGTTCAGTGGGTCTTCAACCTGAGGCAGAGATACAGTTCACAGTTGAAATTATTCAAACTGAGCACTTTGTGTGTTTTAACACTGGTTGTTTGAGGCAAAATTAAGAAACTAAAGTAAGGACAAAGAGGCTGCAGACTCACCAGCCATCATTTAGGAGAACTGCAAAAGTAAAAGCATTGTGTCGGGTTGAGAAGCTTTACTGTATTTAAGGAAAGGAACAGCAGGACACTGTGACACAGTGACTTAAAGAAGACTACAATCTCTGAGTTCAGAAATGAGCCAGTCTCAACAAAAACTGAACATCATGTACCTTTGTATTGTATCGTAAGTGTTTGTTATTTTTGCCCGTCAGCTGCATCAATCTCCTACTCCGCACAAGGAGACTACTGGGAGAGAAAAGGGAGAAGGAAATAAAGAGAGGAGGCTGCTGGAGGAGAATGAGCGAGAAAGGGGAAGAGACAGAAAAAGGAGACTGAAGTACTCACAGAATGAAGATGAAGACACCAGGAGACGATATCAAAAGATTCCCCCTGATAACGGAAGCCAGTTTAATCTCGGTGGGGTCCAGGGTAAACAGAGGTGCAGAGTATACGATCCACAAGGAGGAGAGCTGGGAAAAAGCTCTGGAGAGAAGATGAATTTTAAGAAGAGGAAGTGGAGCTTTGGGGACTGTTTGCGGTAGCCTCTGGGTGTCTGGGACTGAGGAAATTAAGTCTCTGCTCTGTCCTCTCCAGATTCAGTCCCTTGCTGTCTCCCTCTTTTTTTCTGTCTATCAGTCCCTTCTCACTTTTATCTCACACTTGATATGGAGATTGTGGAGGCTGCAGGGGACCTCTAGATAGAACATGTCCACATTGGGAAAAAGAAGACAAATATGTAAAGAGGCATGAAAGAGGGGATGGATTTGAGGAAAAAGAAGGGAAAAAAAATTCCTCTAGAGTGAGTAAATTGGTTTGGCAAAAGGGAAAACACTAATTAAAAACTATAAATGTTACATTTGAGGCAGAAAAAGGCCTTTTTCTGAACCTTCCTTTCCCCCCTTGTCTCCACTGCTTCGACAGGCCTCTCGAAGAAGACGGATGGTTTGTGGATGATGAAGAAAGCACAGGACAGGGGCAGAAACAGACTCAATTACAGACGGACTGAGATAATGGTGCGTATCGGTGGCACCTGCTCTGCCTCCTCTTTCTCTGCTTTTCCACCTGACTGCCAAGATTAGGGCATATATCAGATTCTCTTAATTGGCCCTGATTGTGGCCACCAGCCAGGAGTCTCTCCTCTCTCTCTCTGACAATTGCAAGGAGTCTTGGTCGGGCAAGACTCACGACTCCTACGGTCAACTCTACCTGCTGACTCACAGCTAGTTGTTATCTCGCCATATCCTCCCTCTGCCCCACCTGCAGCACCACCCACCTATTGATTACCCATAATGACTGACAGGATCCTTTTTAAACCCTTCTTCAATCCTTTTGGATCTTTTTCAATCCCTCACCTATTTTTCTCTTCTTCCCCTTTTTCCTTCTTCGTGTTCGTATTTAATCCCTCCTGCTCTTCCTGTGAATAATACCCATCTAGATCTACTGTTGCTAATTGGTTTCAGGTGTCTCTGGTGGCGGCAGGGAGCAGAGTGTTGAGGGGGGGGAGGGGGTAGTGAGGGGGAAGATTTCACGCCGCCGTGGCCATTAATTAAAAAGATGATTACTCAGAATACAAAGATTAAAGACGAGAATAGGAAGCACAGGGGCCGATAATAACTTGAGAGCACTTTATAATTCCTAGCTCAGCTTATCAAGTGTGTGTATGGTTTTGGTTTTATGTTGATACATCAGCTTGTTAAAAATGGCCGCGTTCAGATTAAAAGTTTCTGGGAGGTTTGTGGGGGTCGTTGTGGCTACATGGCAGAACAAGCTGCATGTCACCTCCTGTGAGCAGACATTTTGCAAAATCTTGTAAAAAAAATGTTTTCGTTCAGTTTCCTCAAGTTACATTACATCCACTGTTTCCAAGCATAAACTTTGCTCTGTTTATTATTTTCTTTGCATCCCAGCACACAGACAGGAACCAGGAAACGAGAAATCCTTGTTTGTCAAAGTGAGACAAAGTAGGACAAAGCTCCACGTGCCTCTGTGGCTCAGAAACCATTAAAAACACCCAGAATGCATTTCTTCTATTCTTTTTCCTGTCCTCAGTGCAGCAGCTGGGGACCGCTGAGTCTTTGAACCAACGTAGTTGCCATGGCACCGCTGAGGAAGATGATTGGCTGCTGATCGGCGAGTCGGCAGGTGTCTGATGGGTTGTCAATGGGGTCACCTGGAGGGCTCACACCTGTGGCATTCTGGGAAATTATGCACCCCCCACTGAGAAGGATCTGACTAGATCTGCAATGACAATGAAAACAGTTTTTGGTTGTTTAGTTTCAAATTTGATCAACATAGCACTATTCTTCTGTGAAAACATTGTAACTCCAATTTTGGAGATATTAAGAATTCAAAGGAAAAATCATGCGTTACAAACTATTGAATTATGAAACACTTGAAAAACTGAGAAATATGTAGGTAGAAACTATTGTTACTTCAGGATTCAAGAAAATAATTATTTCAGAGGTTGATATGTACTGTATATGTTTTATGGGACATGATGGCTTGTGCTTTGAGCAGCTTTTTTCATTTATTAGAATAATCAAACTCAGAGACAGTATTACCCAATCATACCAATATTAACTAACAAAATATTCACAACCTTAAAAAAAAGAAAACTGCTGTGTAGAAAACTGTAGGGTTGCCCCCTCTTAGTTGATATGTAGACTATTTGGTTGTTTCGACAAAGATGTCTTTAGTTGATAAGTCTTTTTTTTACGCTGAATGATTTTTCATTTATGAGCACGTCTGGTAAACACAAGATTTAAAGTGATGCTTTTGCATGATTTGGTTTTGAGAATCTCAGTTATCTGTCAATTAAATCAACTTTGTCGACAAAACGTATGAGTGTTAGTCGACTAAGAATTTCTTGAGTGGAGAACAGCACATCTGCAGTCACTCACGAAGACTCCCGCCCAGTTCTCCTCACAGTACAACTTTATGTCTCACCATTAGCAGATATTATTTATTTTCAACCTCATCAGTGTCAAAAACTAATGTTGGGATCCATGTTTAGCATTGTTAAACTCCATGTGTTACTGTCAGTAATTTGCTTTTGAGTAGGTGAAAAACAGACATTTGGGAGATACAGGGTTTCCATCTGAGCTGGTTTGTCTCTTTCTGTATTCATCATAAGTCACTTTGGATAAAAGCACAAGCAAAAAGTGCAAAAAAAAAAATTTCCATACAAGTGAAGAGATTAAAAAGTGATCAAATACAAAGGCAGAACAAACATGGAGAGAAGTGAAGCAGATAGCTTGAGGTAAAGTAAACAACAAAAAGGATTATGGAACTCACAACTTCTTCAAGCCAAAGAAATGTACTCAACAAAAATGAAATGATGTCGACATGCCAGATGTGACTGGGGTTGATCTGAAAAAACAAACAAGACATGCATAAGCCCAAAAGGAAGCAGAAGTCTCAGGGGGAATGGGAGGAGTAACACGATTTATATAGAGAGCAACGTGAGAAAATTAACTGGAGAAGAGAAGAAGTGGAAAGAGAAGATTCAAAGAAATTATTTGTTTTTCACTGTGATCTGGGTGAGCTGCTACTTGTACACACTGATGTGGATCGTAGATGGAGGTAATGTCCACACGAAATCAAGCCAACCCAAGAAGTCCATGGAGGCCCTGACATCTTGGCAGCATGTTAAACATACTGTAGGATATAATGTGCTTTAGAGCATAAGCTTAGATCTTAGTGTCAAAATCTAATTTTAGTATCTGCCAAAGTGGTTTAAAAAGAAACTGTCTCTGAAATTGTTTGGTGTTTTTTTTGCCTGTAGTTCAACATTTTCCACAAACAGTAAATATCTGTACATGACTAGGTGGAGCAGAGTGTCGTTGTTGCAGGAACATAGTGTTGATGGGACATTCAGAACCTTTTAAACGTAAAAAAAAAATGTGCAGATAGAAAAATAAAAAGCAAATTTTCATGGATTTGTCATGTTGGTGAATTTGTGCAATCCAGTCACACCCGAGTGCTACTCCAATCCTCCATGTGTTGGTCTAATAAGTACACCTCTACCGAACAGAATATTTATTTAATACAATATTGTTTTATATAGTCCTAAAAAAAAGTGAATACTAACATTAACATAAATAAGAAGTTGTAGAAAGCGTAGGAGTGAGCTACTCTGAGCAAGGAAAGGACAGAACATTTTACCTCAGTGTGGTTAAACCGCTCGGTGTGACACAATCTTTTAAGAAGGCGTGATTGACAAAGATAAATGCACTCTTTGTGGTAATGGGCAGTGAATAGTAATAACAATAAACTTAATTTTTGGTGAAGTTTCAGTGAAGTTTACAAAGTGCTTCACAGACATAAAAACAGAAAAAATAACGTACAATTACAAAATAGAAAGCAGAGATATAGAAAAATAGATAAAAGACATTGAATAAATTGATAGGAATAAATCAATGAGTACAAGCATAAAACAACAAGAAAAACTCTAACTAAAAGCCATTTTATAAAAGAGGACACTGAAGTTATAGAAATACATGCATATAGTTAAGACTATAGTAAGTTTATTAAGACATGTTCTAATTATAAAAACTATTTTATGCAATTAATCTCTAGTGAATAAATTATAGGCCATACATTTAAAGTAGCCTATGAATTGTTTGAAAACTACTTGTGCATCCTATTCACGTGCTGATAGTTGTTGTAGTTATTTGCTTGTGTTTATTAATCATCTTGGTAATTTTAGTGTTTAAAGTATTTCATATTTCTCCTACCTCTTTGTCTTTCTGCCATTTTCTCCTGACAGCTCATTCAGGATGATCTGGACATTCATCATGGTAAATGGTTAATAGACTGCATTTATATAGTGCTTTTCCAATCTTTGCGATCACTCAAGCGCTTTACAACATGTCAGCATTCAGTCATACAGAGTCAGAGGCTGCCATAAAAGGTGCCACATGCTCATCAGAGATAACCATTCACACACACTCACACATCGTTGGCCATCGGGAGCAATTTGGGGTTCAGTATCTTGCCCAAGGACACTTTGACATACTAACTGTAGAGGCCGGGGATTAAACCACTGACTCCGACTGGTGGACGACCTCCACCTCCTGAGCCACAGCCACGGTGCCTCTGCTCTGCAGGATTTTATGTATTCTGCTGGTATTCATCCAGTAGAGTTTTTTACAATGTACAGGCAATCCTATAGACCAGACTTTCCTTGAGGCTCAAGGTATGATGTATTCAGACATGGTCCGTGTTGCACCTCCGTGTATTTGGCTGATATTGTACTAGTCCTGTAGTTCACCTTCCTGAAGACATTTTTTGTTGATTCACAAACAAAGGCAGTGAAATGATCCTAGCTTGATGATCAATAAAATTAACTAGATCCGTATTTTGATGTCACATGACGTCAACAATACTGCTCATGTGAGCTGCTTCCCCATATCCTCCTTGAGTGACAGCATCATCACATCTGACAGCTCAATATACATCCTGGCTAGCAGCTCCACCATGTCTTTCTATCATAGCAGACCTTCCAATTTGGTGTTGTTGTGACGTTTCCCTCCGTTCTTACACTGGGCTCGCCCATTACGTTACTTGGCCTTATTTGAACAGAATAATATGTGACGTGTACATTTTCGTGTAACTGCTGTGTCTCTTCAACTCTGTGATCTGAGCAGGTGGAGTAAGCCGCTGTGACTCCATATCTTGCATGTGTGTTTTTGTGGTAATGTTGTGACGACATCAGTGGAGGTGGGCACCATTTCATTTTCAATGTCCTCCGCAGAGGCTTTCTTAAGTCCTTCAATTTCTTTGAAATAGTCAGTTCAGCCTCCTTCTTATCCAGTGCTGTCTCTTCTTTAGTGCTTCTGCTTTGACCAATAAAGCTGCCTTTTCTTTAGCTTGCAGTTTGAGCTTGGCTGGAGATGTAGAGGAATAACTAGAGAGCCTAATACCTTCTGATGACCTGTTTGAATGCCTTGTTGAGGCGTTTAAGACATTTGACACAGGATTCTGAAAGATTTCATCTTCAGCTGTGTGATGTCAAGCTGTTGCTGCGCCTCTTCAGTCATCCTTTTAACCTGAAAGGCAATTCATCCATTGGTAATGCTTTAGGCTTGGACCATTTTGCTTAGACCCGTTCTGCTTCTTCAACAGATACATGTATCTTATGTAGCCTTTACAGATTCATTGAGATCATGTAGCTCAACAAGCAACTTTAAGAAATCTTTGGTCAGTTTTGTATCAACAAATTCCAAGTCCCTCATCATTTCCTATAAGCTGTGTGACTTTTCTTGGTAAGTGCACCCACTTTTGCACTTCTTTAATTTTTCACTTTTCTGTTCCTCCAATACACCAATCCATTCCACTCATACTAATTTTAGGTTGTCTGTTAGCATTCATCCAGCGTAGTTTTGGACAATGTAAAGGAAATCCTCTGGACCAAACAAATGGAAACGTGTTTATAATATTATAAAGATTTCATTTCAAAGTATATTTGGTACAAAAGGTTTGTTAAATAAACTCAAGCTTGAATAAACTGACACTTAAGTGTGGTCTAAAACTGTATATTACCACTCTACCTCGCACCACCTGAGCTCTGGCTACTTGACCATATATAGGAGTGGTAATAACTAAACATAAGAAAAAGGTTGTCTCCAGTAAAGGCTCCATATTGGATTTCCAATATAATAATTAGTATATGAAATATAATAATAGACCCATTTACTAAACTCAAAAGCACAAATAGTTGAATTAATTAAATATCTAATGGGGCAACAAAGATAAAAATTTTACCATATATTGAAATTAGGAATTTGGCTCGTACAGGGAGGTTCTGGCCACCTGGCTGGTGTTTTCTAATAGTGCAAATAGACCTTCTGCTTTATGGTTATCCAAAAAGTTGGAGAAAATGTCCCTTTGAAAGAACATAATATTATCATCACACTGGATTTTATGGTGCAAGAAACACAGAAAATTGTGTGGTGTTGTGTTGTAGTAAGCTTTGTAACATATAAATAATGTAATACCGTATAATAATGGGTAATCAATGTATTCAATATCAGTTTAGTGTTAGAAAAAGAGTGTGCCTATAACCAGTCCTGTAATAATAATGAATAATAGCACTTTTCTAATCTTAGCAATCACTCACAGTGCTTTTCAACACGTCAGCATTCACCCATTCACGCACATTCACACAGAGTCAGAGGCTGCTGTACAAGGTTCTACATGATCATCAGAGATAATCATTCACACTCACACACTGTTGGCCGGGGATCAAACCGCTGACACTCCAAATGGTGGACGACCTCCACCTCCTGAGCCACAGCTGCTCGATTGTACCATGTGTTTTTTAAAAATGTGACTTGACAAGTCCCAGACGTAATGGAGTCATGGATGAACACATGTTTATCTTTATTGCTGGACAGTAACTTATTGCATAATATCACCTGTAACTGTAAGTGCTGTGCTGTATGACAAGTGTCAAGCCGAGTGTTGCTTTTCTGGACGCGGCCTGCAGACACGCTTCTATTCAGAACATTCTTCAACCTTTTCTAATTTTTTTGCGACAGGTATTGAAGGTTGTCGGGCTGAGTAGCTCTGCAGATATGTATTTAAAGTCGCTCTGAACCACTCATCTTGTGATGATAACTCCATAGTGACGATGGTCATGTTTCAGTTCAGAATCAGCTTGTGTTCAAATTAACACATTTCCCATGAATACTCTTGAAACATTACTGGACATAAAACAAGGCTAAAAGTCCAATGGTGGCAATAGAACCGTATTGGACAAATTAGAATTGTTACCTAAAATATGGACTTAACTTAGGTTGAGTGATCACCAAAGTTCTTAGCATTTCTAGGAACCACGAATGTCTGTACAAAATGATGTTTTGATGATTTGTCAGTCTGAACCAAAGTGGTGTTACAACAGCTGCCTGCTGAAAGCCCCACCAGCTTCAAACCAAAATGGTTCTTGTCTGTTTCTTATACGAGCTTCCAGTTCTCTGAAGAGCTTTAGAGCTGCTGCTGCTGCTGCTGCTGCATTATGTTTATGTGATGTAACACACAGGCTGCCAAACGTAACAAGCAGCTCTCTGCAGTTTCAGCCCAAGGTCATCTGTCAACAACGTCCGGGGTACTGTAACACTTTCCACTAACACTGTCCTGGTTACATAATGCCATCAGGACCCAGCGGACACTGCAGCGCCGCAATGACAGGGGGGCGACTCTGTGGGGGAGGGCTCAGCAGTCAAGTACAACTCCAGTTTGGTTCCACATGAGGAGCGCTGCAGACAGCAGGCGACTTTTAACACTCTGCACAATTAATGACATTGTGGGGACGTGCACCTGTAATCACACTGACATTTTAGGGACTCACCTTGCATCTGAGGACAATAGTCCCCACAATACAATACAATGTCCTCACAAGTAAAAAAAAAAAAACTGGTTTTATTTGTGTGTGTTGTAAGATCTTTCAGGTGACAACACAAAAAGATATTCTGGCGGATATTGAGCCAGATTTTAATATTAGTGGCTAGCAGGGGGCGAAAAAAATAGTTTGATTGAGTAGAAGTCTATGAGAAAATTAAACTACTTCTCACTTGATTTATTACCTCAGTTAACATTTTCCAAATGATTTATGGTCTCAATCAATTGTTTAAAGTATTCTTCAATATATCATGGTGTTTATGTTGTAAATTATTGTCCCATTGAGAGTAAAAGAGACAAAATAGATAAAACAGCGTATGCTTTAAGGTTGGGTTGACTTGTGATTGACCGGTCGCTACGACTGTTTTGTCCGTTTTGGGTGCTCTCTGTGTTTTCATATTACAATTTTATCCCTTTCATGTTTGTTTTCAGTTTACAAAAGTTAATTGTAGCATTTTGGTTGCTAAAAATGTCTTGTTCAGTGTTCGGTTGTTCTTAGCTCCACCCTCTCGTGTCACTTCTGCTTCCAAAAAACCAAGATGGCAACAGCCAAAATGCAAAACTCCAGGTTTTAAAACTGTAGTCCACAAACCAATGTGTGACGTCACGGTGACTACGTTCACTTGTTGTATACAGTCTATGGGGGCGAATCATTTGGACTTAATGTGTACAGTGTCCTGCCAGAAACAGTTTAGATAGATAATCTTCAACAGCACAACAACAGAAGGCCAAGCTTTAAGCACGTTACAACCTAACTCTGCTATTCCAGGCTTACTTGTGGTCATGTTGCCTTATTTTTGCTTGTTTGTGCAAATTACAATACAATTCACAATTATTATTGGCATTTAACAGCTTTTTGTTGGTATTTTTATCTGTTTTCCTGCTGAATATAATTAGAAACGGTCTCTTGCACAGACGACTCATAGATGGCACGAGTAAACAAAATGAAAGGACATAAAATGTATGTAGGTCTTTAAAAATTGCACTTTTAAAGCCACTGCTGCTGACTTGGGGTGTGTGCAGATGAATGCATGGAGTGAATAATTAATGCAGGAGTGTGTGGTCGGACTCTTCTCAGTTCCTTGAGCCAGAGGGGATCAAGGAGCTGAGAAGAGTCCACTTTATTCTCTGAAAGTTGTAGGTTTGCAGGGTGACTGACTCCGAGAGCCGAACCACTTCAGTCTAAATGTTAGTTTTGTTCAGTATAATACATGCAGTTAAAACATGTCACATGTATTTTTTGAGCAGCCCACAACGTTTTGTGTTCAGAGCTACCTTTTTTTTAAACTTCTATGTAGGATTTCTGAGTTCTCCGGGCAGTCGTCTCTTGATTTTCTTGGCCAGAATAAACTTCATCCATACCCGGAGTAGAGAATCCACCGGTTTCCTGCTGAGAACCATGGCCTCAGATTTTGAGGTG
>CALSBV010012135.1:264449-294005 GCA_943590825.1 Bovichtus diacanthus
TTGTTGTTTATCTCTATGTGGTCATTGTGTGTCTCTTTGTGGTCGTTTTCCGGTAGTTCTTTTCTCACTTTGGTAGTCTCGTTTCTCTTGAAGGCATGTTTTGTCTCTTTGTGATCATTTTGCAGTTGTTTGTGTTTTTCCCAAGTCCAGTTTGAATGCTTGTGAAAGAGATTGGCAGTAGATCAGTGGTGAACAGCATCCAAAGTAATCTAACATAGAAACCTCCTGTTGTTTGTGAATAGAGCTGGACCTCCACGACTTTCATCCATTTCTAAATCTTTTCCAGCTATTTTCTTTTCTGCTGCCTTCCTGCATTGAGTAGTACATAGTTATTTTTGCTCTATTATACTTTAATGAAACATGTCTGTGTGTGTGTGTGTGTGTGTGTGTCTCTGAGTTTCCGCCTGGCCGGACTTTAGTTAGCACTAAGCCGTAAAAGTGTAAAAACATACATACATCAACATACCGATGTACATCAAAATCCAGACAACAGCACGGCCACATCCACTAACTATGGGACATCTCTGTAAGTCTTCTTTCATAAAATAGTATTATGTTACCGGCACAAGCAGATCCCGAACGGACACTGCACTAACATGTACAAATCACAGAAGTCTGCAATCTCTTGCATGATATCATTCCCACTTCCTTGATCAATATTCTCTACGGGCTCGCATTTAAAAGGAAAGGTGCGAGTGTGTTCGTCATATGCAGTCAGTGAAAATGATTGACAACAATCAATCTGAGGGAAATGAACTCCAAAGTCAAAAATCCATGTGAAACATCACAGCACACAGCAGGAGGTGGAGGTCACTTTCACTTAAATGACCCAGAAGAGAATTGATCATTTTAATCATTAACCTTGATCTACATGAATGTGAATTCATTAATAATTTCTTTACTGTTGTCATCACTTCTCTACTGCTGAGCTGAACAACAAACATATCGCCGCTGTTTTACAGATTCCTGTAGGTTGAGTCATCTTGCATTTGGGTTGTGAAAAGGTGATGCCGACTGTATGTGTGTGTCTGTGTGTGCAGGTTGCAGCAAACGTTCCTGGTTGGAGCAATACAAAACACACTGAACATTTTCCTTTTTGCATTGCCTGCATTCTGACATTGAATACACACGTTAAATATTACACACATGCACTTACAGATGTGTAGGTGGGCACACACACACACACACACACATACACACACACACACACACACACACACACTCTTATGCAGCCAAACAGCCTGTGTAGGCAAGAATTCACACATGTGATGATTGCCTACATACAAATACACACAAATGTACACACACTGTTATGTTAAGGCGGGAATTTACCACACACACTCACACCTGCAGCCTCTCGTCCCTGTTGACGCTCATGCAGAACAAACGTCATCAACCAGCGCTGTCACCCGCAGTGACAACAGCAGGCTCACTCTGGAATGAAGCGTGCATACATTAAACCCTGGAACACCAGCTTTAGCCACAGTCGGATTATCTTTCCATCCACCACTCTCACCTCTGATCGCTCGGGTCCTCACAACAACACTCTCTGTCTCATCACTCAAACACAGACTATCAGATCCCGTCCCGTTCGTTAGATGTTTTGTGTTTGTACTTCCTGTTTTATTTTGTTAACTGTATGTTCCCTCTTGTGTCTGTTGTTTCTAGTTCCTGTCCCCAGCTGTCTCCACTCTGTTCGTTAGTGTCTCCACCTGTGTCTTGTTTTCCCCTCCCAGTTCCTGGTGTATATAGTCTGTGTGTTGTTTGTCCCTTGTTGCCAGTTCATCTTCGTACTTTCATGTCAAGAGTTCCAGCATTTATCCCGTTTCCCGTGTTCCTGATTCCCCGGCTTCTTCAATCCTGTTTCCGTGACCTGTTGTTCTGCTACGCTGAGAACCTACCTGTGCATCGACCTTGTTTCTGTGACCCGACTCTGCCTTTGGATTTCCCCTGCATGTTTGTATATCCTGTTGGTCTACTTTACCCAGTAAAGTATATTACCATCATCATCGTTCTGTCTCCGAGTCATGCTTTTGAGTCCCTCTCTCCATGTGTACGGGTCGTACCATTACAGTACGAACTGGCCATTAACATGGACTCAGCCGACTCGGAGACTGTTCGTTCAGCGATCGGCGCACAGGGACCTCGTCTCCACGCTCTGGAGGAGCAGCTATCAGCTATATGCATAGGAGTTCGATCCCTGACGGACGCTCAGACGATGTTCCAGAATACCACCAGTCGTCAAGTGGAGCAGCTGACTAGACGGCTCCAACAGCTGGGTACGCACCTCCAAACAGCACTTCCTTCGATTTCTACACCACGAGAGCCTAGCACTACGGGGCTGTTAGCAGCAGCCTCCCCAGTGGTCATCCCGAGTTCTATGATTCACCTCTCCCGTCCTGAACGTTTTTCTGGGGATTTGGAGAATTGCAGAGTGTTCTTAACGCAGTGTGACCTACATTTTGAGCTTCAGGCCGCCTGTTTCCCGACAGAGCGGTCCAAGGTAGCGTACATAATCTCGTACTTGTCCGGACGTGCTGAAGCATGGGCAACGGCGGAATGGGCCAGAGAAGCACCTATTTGCCAGTCTTTGGGAACTTTCACAGAGACTTTAAGTAGAATTTTTGATCAGACAGCTCGAGGTCGAGAGGCGGCCCACGCTCTTACTAGTCTGCAACAGGGTAGCCGCCAGACTTCGGATTACGCTATTGAGTTTCGGACATTGGCAGCCGACAGCGGTTGGAATGAGTGAGCCCTATTCGACGCCTTCAGAGGGGGATTGTCGGACCGCATCAAAGATCTGTTAGCGCCTCTGGAGTTGCCCACAGACTTAGATTCTCTCATCTCTATGTCCATCCGGATCGACAACAGAATCCGTGAGGGAACGAGAATAGAGACTGTCGGCAGCCGTAACTCGCAGGGACGACAGACTGTTAGTTTACGGTCAAGGTTTCGTCCAAGGCCCGGTGAGACCACGGACACAGAATCCTTCCTATGGGACGTCAGAAACCAACCCAGAAGCGTGGATGCAGATGGGACGCACCAGGCTGTCTCGGGCGGAGAGACAACGTCTGATGAAGGAGGGTTGCTGCATCTATTGCGCTGAGATGGGACATTACGTGGCTGCATGTCCACTAAAAGACAAGGCTCACCAGTAAAGAGGGCACTGGTGAGCCGAACTACAAACAAGGGAAGACCCTCTCGCACTTTGACACCTGCCAGACTCATCTCCTCATGTAACTCCATTCTCCATCCTGCACTTATCGACTCTGGGGCGGACGAGAGTTTTATGAATGAGGGACTGGCGAGGAGAATGGGTTTGAGCTTACACCCATTACTCGAGGTGTTGGAAGCCAGGGCTCTGGATGAGCGACGACTGTGCCGGGTCTCGCACACCACTCACCCGGTCCAGTTGGTCATGGCAGATGGACATTCAGAAGAGATGAGTTTTCATGTGTTTAACTCTCCTTCACACCCGCTAATTCTGGGTTTTCCATGGCTCGTCCAGCACAACCCGCATGTAGACTGGTCCAGCGGAGAGATACTGGGATGGCACCAGACGTGTCCCACCACGTGTTTTCCGACCAGTGTGAAGCGTGATCTGGGGATTACCTCTTTTGATGGGGGGACCAGGGAGCGCCCGGAGAGGGATTTTCCGGATTTGGCCAAGGTTCCGGCATGTTACTTGGCACTTAAGGAGGTTTTCAATAAGACTCGGGCTACGGCCCTACCCCCTCATCGTGACTACGATTGCCCGGTCGACCTTCTTCCGTGGACTACACCCCCCCCCAAGGGTCATTTGTATTCCCTATCCACTCCTGAAAGGGAGACAATGAGGGAATACATCAAGGGAGCTTTGGAGGCCGGGATAATTCGTCCTTCCTCTTCACCCGCTGGAGCGGGGTTCTTTTTTGTGGAGAAGAAGGATAAGACCCTACGACCTTGCATTGATTATCGCGGCTTAAATAAAATCACGGTGAAGAATCGGTATCCCCTCCCACTTCAGCATTTGAACTGTTACAGGGAGCCAAGGTATTCACCAAACTTAACTTGCGCAACGCATATCATTTGGTGAGGATAAGGGAGGGGGAGGAATGGAAGACAGCATTTAATACTCCCAGTGGTCACTATGAGTATCTGGTCATGCTGTTTGGGTTAACCAACGCCCCGGCTGTTTTCCAGGCACTGGTGAATGACGTCCTTCGAGACATGCTCAACCGTTCTGTTTTTGTATACCTGGACGACATTCTCATTTTCTCACCAGATGAGAAGACTCATGTTCAACACGTCAGCCAGGTACTTCAGAGTCTATTCGACAATCTGCTGTTCGTGAAAGCTGAGAAGTGAGTTTCACGTCAAGACTGTCTCTTTTTTGGCCTTCATCATTTCGGAGGACAGTATCCAGATGGATGAAGCGAAGGTCAGTGTGGTCACTCAGTGGCCTGTCCCCACTAGTCGAAAACTGGTCCAAAGGTTTTTGGGGTTCGCTAACTTCTATCGCAGGTTCATAAGGAACTATAGCACTGTCGCAGCACCCCTACATGCCCTAACATCCCCATCGGTCCTTTTCCGTTGGAATGAGAGTGCGGAGAAGGCGTTTCAACAACTCGAGAGGAGTTTCGCTTCAGCCCCCCATCCTGACCCTACCTGACCCTCAGCGACAATTCCTGGTGGAGGTTGACACTTCAGATATAGGACTGGGGGCGGCCCTTTCCCAACGTTCTGTTTTGGACAACAAACTGCACCCTTGTGCATTTTTGTCCAAGAAACTATCACCAGCGGAGAGGAACTGCGATGTTGGCAATAGGGAGCTACTCGCCATCAAGGTGGCACTTGAGGAGTGGCGACACTGGTTGGAGGCAGCCGAGCATCCGTTCCTGGTCCTTACTGACCACAAGAACCTTCAATACATTCAGTCAGCAAAGAGACTGAATTCCCGGCAGGCACGTTGGGCCTTGTTTTTTACCTGATTCGACTTTACCCTGACCTATCGGCCGGGGTCGAAGAACATTAAGGCTGACTCATTGTCCCGCCTTTTTGATCCCGACCCCAACCCAAGACCTCCATCATTCGTACTGCCTCCTTCTCGGGTGATAGGAGCAGTAACCTGGGGAATTGAGGAGGAGGTAAAGAGGGCCATCAGGGATATTCAAGTGCCTGAGGGGGTTCCCAACAACCGTTTGTTTGTTCCTGAGCATTTGTGTCCGAAGGTGATCCACTGGGCTCACACTTCCCTTTTTTCCAGCCATCCTGGAGCTGCGAGAACATTATTCGTCATCCGGCAACGCTTCTGGTGGCCTTCCATGGAGAGGATGGTCAAGGAATACGTGGCCACCTGTCCAGTATGCGCACGCAACAAGTCGTCTCGCCAACCGCCGTCGGGCCTACTACAGCCATTACAAGTGCCACATCGTCCCTGGGCAGAGATTTATATGGATCCAGTGTGCCCTCAGCCCAAGCCATGGTTCGCCATTGTCTCCGGATGTGGAGTCGGGCTAGGCAGACGCTCCGCCGCAGCTCCGCCAACCACAAGAGGACGGCCGATAGGAGGAGAGTCCCCGCACCTACGTATATTCCGGGACAAAAGGTGTGGTTGTCCACCAAGGACCTTCTTCTGCGGGTGGAGTCGCGGAAATAGGCTCCACGTTTTGTTGGCCCATTTCCGGTGTCCAGGGTCATCAACCCCGTGGCAGTGAGACTGCAGCTGCCACGTTCCATGAAGGTGCATCCCACTTTCCACGTGTCCCAAGTGAAGCCCGTTAGAGAGAGCCAGTTGGTTCCCGCAACCAAACCCCCAGATCCTGACTCCATTTTCGCCTGATCCCTACCTGTTCTGCTACGCTGAGAACCTACCTGTGCATCGACCTTGTTTCTGTGACCCGACTCTGCCTTTGGATTTCCCCTGCATGTTTGTCTACTTTACCCAGTAAAATATATTACCACCATCATCATCATTCTATCTCTGAGTCGTGCTACTGAGTCCCTCTCGCCGTGTGTACGGGTCGTACCATTACACAGACAGGACACACCGCTGTGCACCTGGCACAGCAGACAGTTGGTCAAAATGACATTTAAGAAGTATCAAAGGTCAGAACAATGATGGTTTGCAGTCTTAGCTGAAAGACACACATACTTATCATTCAGTGGGGACTAACATGTTTATTTCCCCCCCCCCCCCTTGAGAAGCCATTTAGCTCTTTGCGTTTAACCCTGGTGATAAGTCAGCAGGTGCCTGTAAATGTCTGCTGTCTAAAAACTGAATTAGCCCGCTCCACTTTGTGCTTTAGGCAGCACTTAAGTACACATAATAGACATAATCACAGCAAAGAAAATCCTGAAGGGGAGGCCCACTGTCACAAGAACAGATACTTTGGTACCAAGTACCGTAGGCACCGGGGGCTCGAGACTAACACCGTCCCATCAACGCCTTAAAATGTGAAAGGAAAAAATACATTTTAACTTTTGATTCTTATCTGTTCCTAAAACACATGTCTGGCCGTGCGCCCTGGACTGCAGGTTATCTGTCGAAGCATCCACTTCTCTCTCTCTGTCTCTGTCTCTCTGTCTCTCTCTCTCTGTCTCTGTTTGTCTGTCTCTCACAATTTTCTTAAGATATACAAAATAGATATTTGAAAGGGAATTATGACCCTTCCTAACAACAAAAAACAGTATTCAAATGTAATAAAGGAGTGTATTGGATTTAACGCTTTTTGTTGTTTATTTACCGTGGCATCCAATCAGTATCAAGAATTGTGAAATTTCACTGGTAATATCAAATACTAGATTTCTGGTATCATCCGTAGTGGTGGATATAAACTCAAAGCATCAAACGTATTATACTGTTAAAAATTATATTAATATCTTTCAATTTCTATATACAGTATATATATATAATTATATGGTAGGTTAATGCTTCACTTTAGACTCGGAGACAATAGTAAAGTTTAGAAGATGTAGAATAATGTCACACACAGTTTATATCAGCAGACTGTTTGTGATTTGGTCAGCAGTGATACTGAAGCACAGGGCTGTGACACGGGAGTCTACTGGTCTCTTCATGAGCATTACAGAGTTCTTTTAGAAGCTCTTAATGGCCCATCATCCATCTATATCCATCTGTATATTAGGCCTGTATATTGATCCAAAATATCAATAAATTAACTGTCTATAGTCCAGTGATTTTCTCTGGCAGGGGATCCACAAAATATTTAGATATAAAGTTGTGCTGTATCATTATAAAGTGCATATCTACAGATAATAATCAAATATTATTCAGTCAATAAAACATGAATACTGTGTGCATTACTCCCACCCATGTTAGCTTTGGACCAATAGAAACTCTGATATGATTGTGACACACAGCAATAAGTTCATTATTTATATTTTCATATATTTTTATTACTATATATATATATTATTATATTATTATATATATTCTTACTGAAAGTCAGCTTTAGACTGCTAAGTTTAAATGTCTGGAGTTATTAGGACAGTCCTGCTACAGTTCATATTCTGAAAGCTTGAGCTAACTAACTTGAAAAGTGTAAATGCTGTCAAGTTCAGTCCAAATGCAATTTGAATAAAATTACCTTTTGTAGTATATCATTGGTATTAATATAATTCAAATTCTAATGTTTTTCTAATTATCACTATAAAGCAGGTCTGAAGTATTTAGGTTGAAAAGCTATTTCATTGGAAGGCAGTTGGCTGGCAGTCCAGGCGACTGCATCTGAACACTTCTACCTGGTGGTTGTCAGAGAGACACAAAGCCACAGGATGCAGGATGCAGGATGCAGGATGCGGTGTTCGTGTCCACTCTGGTTTGGTCTCCACCAACTCCTGAGAAATATATAGTATCTGGCTCTTTAGCTATTAGAAGTAAAACAGGATTTTGGTCAGTGAGAATAAAAGTAAGCAATGATATAATGGGTTTTATTGGCTAGAAAACATTGGATTTTGCTGCTGAAGACATCAACTACTTCTGACAATAGAAACCTGATCCATAATTAATAACTCCTATAATCTAATAATGTTTAGAGACTTACTGTAAGACCAAGAGTAAGTTTGTTCTTTACTTTTGAAATAAGTCAAACAATCTTAACTCAAGGCCCATTTAATAGCTTTTTTAGAGATGTTTATATGTAGGTCTGGTAATTACAAATGGGCTCACTCTGTTTCCTGATGAAGATCATGTGATGCAGTTGAACGCCTGGAAGACTTTGAGGTGAGATTGTTTTGTTAAACAAAGACATTTTAAGACATTTTGATTTCTTGCACACCCTGAAATCTTTCCATCTGATTCGAGCGAAGAACCAACTGTTTTGTTTCTGAAGTATTACGACGTACACTTTAACAAACCACACCTGAAACTAAAAGACTCACTGCAATCTGCTAAAAAGGTGCCCGTCACATGTTCTGTACTACTCTGCATTTAGCATTTTAAGTCCTCAAATACTCTTTGATATTGAGCACATACAATATCAACTTCTTCAGTGGTTTCATTCTGCAACACACACTCATTCATCTGGACTCAGCAGTTATCCAAGCAGAGTCTACGGAGGCCAACAGGAGCTGATGAAAGATTTGTTAACAATCAGGCTGCTGTTTCCAACTCAGCCAAACAATTAATAAACATTTCGGCTGCAAATTGGACCACATGGGACGTTTTAGGATTTGAGCACTTTTCATCTGATGAATAATTTATCATGTGAATGAATCAACTTCCCGCCTGGTTTCTGTGTGTGTGTGTTTGTGTGTGTGTGTGTGTGTGTGTGTGTGTGTTTGTGTGTGACTGCAGCGATCAGGTTCACGGTGTATGCTGATGCTCAGCTCTTAACACCAAGCTAACTGTAGCATGACTGGCGTTTATCAGGCTGTGTGTTTGTGTGTGTGTGTGTGTGTGTGTGTGTGTGTGTGTGTGTGTGCATTTGTGGCCATTTTTCTGTTTTTTTATCAGGGTTGAAATCATGGGTATGTTGGAGGTGGCTGTGGAGGTGGTGTGTGTTTGAGGGGGGTGATGAAGCAGCGGAGAGATGGATGAAGACAGCGAATATCAGGGTTCAACTCCAGACTGCTGATTTTATGTCAAGCCTGACGCCTTTCAGGCACCGTAGTCTTCCAGGTTCCAAGTTACTACACACAGATGTATATGTGTGTGTGTGTGTGTGTGTGTGTGTGTGTGTGTGTGCATTTTCCTGCATGCTTTGCTTGGCGGCTTGCCGCAAATGAGTGACGGTTGCAAGAAAGAAGGGGGGCGAAGGAGGAACAAGAAGATGGGAAATGTGGAGGAAATAAAAGGAGCAAGGAATTGAAAAAGGGGGCACGAAATGTCTGATGGATGGTCGTCCTAAAAAGGCGGTAGAGGAGTTGGAAAGGAGGGAAGTGTGGAGTGATTGATGGAGGAAAATTAAGGAATAACAAGCACGGACAGAGAGGAAGAGTGAGGCGAAAGGAGAAGAAACGACAGAGGAAAAAAGGGGTAATAAGCAGCTGAGGTGAGCAGGAGAAGAGCAACTCCCCTTCCCTATGTTCCACCTACACACTCGCACTCAATCACACAAACACTATCACACACACTCACCCATCTGCTTCTGCTCTCCATGAGTGAGCCAGCGAACAGCAGTTGTAGCCGTGGCACAGTTACAGCAGAGCCGGCTGAAGGCTGTAGAAGAGCAAGGAGAGGAGAGAGAGCACAGCAGAGCGATATTCTCTGACCGAGCGGCGAGCGAGACGTATGCACCGGAGGAGGACGGAGAGAGAGGGAGAGAAAAGAGGCTGCCACAGACAAAACACCAGCAAGCAACTCCTCGTAATCAAAATCCAAGGTTTACTCCAAATCCACCTGAGAGACGAATCTTCAGTCCTCACTCAAACACATACACACACACACACACACACACACACAGACACTACACTCTTCTTGTGCATGCTCCCTCGCCGAGCGCTGTCGCAATGACACTGTCGGCTGTACTGCTCCTCGGGCCGACGATGCAAAAGAAGAAATGTACACAACTCCTCCTCCTTCTTCTTCTTCTTCTTCTTCTTCTTCTGTTTTACCTCCTGCGCTGCTTGTCTCCTTTATCCAACCGGTCAGTAGCACTGAGAGAAAGAGAGAGAGACACAAAGATAAAGGAATAAATATTATTTTCTTTTTATTCCTGCTTCATTATGCTGCTCTCTGCTGTAAAGTCTCTCCTCTCTCGGTGTCCTTCAGTGTGAGACTGGCTGCTGCTCCACAGTGCAGAGAGGCTGGACTACATTCAGCTCACTCTCTCTCTCTCTCCCCATCTCCAACCCCCCTCCAACATCACTCACCCCTCTCTCTCCTCTACTTCAGCTGCTTAATGTATCTCCATATCTCAGCTCCCTCCCCTTTTTTCAACCTCCCCTCTTTCATTGTCTAAACATGTTCCTATCCACCTGTTTTTATGCACAATTTGAATGTATTTGTAAACAAGACTAAAGTCCAGCTGCTTCACGTCATCTGACAGCCGTCAGTTCATGCCGGCAGCACACATCGCACATGTCACACAGAAGAAGCAGTCAGGCTCGAGAAGCTGATCCAGAAAAGAACGGATATTTGTATGGGATGGAATTGGAAACTGAGCATTGTGGCACTAATTCACAAAGGCTTTGACTGTACCTAATTTTTACGTCACTTTTGTCTCCAAAATAAAAAAATAAATAACCTAAAAACCAAATTATTTCTCAGTCAGTAGTTTGCTGCTGTTGGGATTTGGTATGACTTGTTCAATATATTAACACATATTAATCATAATTAATAAATAAATCTATTGATATTACATCACTATCACCTCAACATGGCAATGTGGCAGAGCGACCTTGTTACCCATTGGTTCATTACAACAGATCACACGATAAAGATCAGTAAATAAAAAACAAATCAACACATGTACTGTACAAAGATTTACAACAGTATAGCAGTGCTCTGCTTATTTAGCCGTGTACAGTTACTGTATGTTAAATATTTTTCCCAGTGAAAGTTCCAACTATGAATAGAGAGAGGTTACTTTGCTTGTTAGCTTAGCTGGTGAATCCGTTGTGGTGAAGAGAAGCCTGGCTGTGGGCGACGTGATGCCAGTCAAATCATTGTTGTGCTGTTTACAGCTGGAAGCCATTTATTGTGTTGTGTTGGTTATCTTGCAGAGTGCAGTTATCTTGCTGCTTGTTCCTCCTATTGTTGGGAAGTCTTGCCACTAAACTTGAGTACTATGGATTAGCAGTTCTGGGTAAATTGGAGTCTTCAGGCCTCATGTGTCTACTATGAAAGAAGGTGAATCTGCTTCCAAGCAGACTACACGCTGATCAGAGAGCCATCCGGAGGAGAGCTGCTGTGGTCTGTTCCAGCAGGCTGCTGTCGCTTGATGGCCAGGGATCCACAGGCTGTGGGGATTGAAGCAGTGGCACAGAGGAAAGAGGGCAGTAGAGAAAAAGAAGGAAAACATGGCTGTTTTGTTGACCTGGTGATGTCGTGGGGGCCAGGCTTAAGTAACAAATAGCTACTGTACATTGAGTCAATTTTTTGGCAATTAAAGCTTGCTTTTCGTTATCATTATCTGCTTGTGTGTTCTGAGTTTGGGTCCTCCTCTTACCCACACCTTCATAGTACGAACCGACCAAGAATGGACCCAGCAGAGCTGTTTGAGGAAGAACTTTATCAAATCAAATCAAGTTTATTTATAGAGCCCAATATCACAAATTACACATTTGTCTCAGTGGGCTTTACAGACTATACAGGATACAATCCCCTCTGTCCTTAGACCCTCGCACCACACAAGGAAAAACTCCCTAAAAGTCCCTGTGGACTTCAGCAGGAGAAAAACACCCCCAACACTGATGTCCATCAAGGGTGTGGCTGTGGACACTGTACTGGACTACAAATACCTGGGAGTTCACATGGACAATAAACTTGACTGGGCCAAGAACACTGAGGCTGTGTACAAGAAGGGCCAGAGCCGACTCTACTTCCTGCGGAGGCTCCGCTCTTTCAATGTCTGCAGTATCATGCTGCGGATGTTCTACCAGTCTGTGGTAGCCAGTGCCATCTTCTTTGTGGTCGTGTGCTGGGGCAGCAGGTCGAGGTTAGTCAACACCAACAGAATCAACAAGATCATCAGGAAGGCGGGTTCTGTACTGGGGGTGGAGCTCTGTACTGGGGGTGGAGCTCTATAATGGGGGTGGAGCTCTGTACTGGGACTGGAGCTCTGTACTGGGGGTGGACCTCTGCAGTGGGGGTGGACCTCTGTCTGGGGTGGAGCTTGATTCGTTGGTGGTAGTGTCAGAGAGCAGGATTCTGTGCAAGCTGCAGAGCATCCTGGACATTGACTCTCACCCTCTCCACCATGTGCTGACCTCATACAGGAGCACCTTCAGCAACAGACTGATACCACCAAGATGCACCACAGAGCGCCACAGGAAGTCCTTTCTCCCTGTAGTGAGAAGACTTTACAACACATCCACCTCAGGTCGTGAGATGGACAGGGGAGACACACTGACCTGAGGTACTCTCTCTCTCTCTCTCTCTCTCTTCTTCTCATCTCTTCATCTTCTCTTCATCTTCATATTCCTCAGTCTTATATTTTGGTTCATATGTAGCTTACTTCCCTCTTCATTTATACTCAGTTTGGTTTTGTAATTTTGTATTTTCTGTAATTTCTGTAATTTCTGTAATTTCTGTAATTTCTGTAATTTCTGTAATTTCTGTAAATTTAGATTCTTTATATTATAAATAAAATAAATACCGCACCTTACCTCACCTTGTTGAATATTGCACCTTACCCCATCTCAGCTCATCTTATGTATACATCTTTTTTAGATATATATATTTTGTAAAAATTCATTGCACTATTGTACATTTTAGAATTGGTATACTGTCTCCTACTGTGTATTGCAACTGTTACTCAACAATTTCCCTCGGGATAAATAAAGTTCTATCTTATCTTATCTTAAAAGAAACCCCACAATTAAAGGGGAAACATGTTCTAAACCTCAGGGAGAGACTGAGGAGGATCCTCTCCCAGGACGCACAGACTGTAATAGGTGTCGTGTGTACAGAATAAACAACACAGACAATCCATGTGACAGAGATGATGATGTGATCGTATATTAAAAAGATGGATCCAGGAGGATGTCAATAAAAAGCTTCCCGGTGTCTGCAAAAAATAATATATATATATATATTAGCGTGAGGACCAAAGTAACAGTCATGATTCATGATCCAGACATAACCTTTAATAGTGGCAGCCTGCCAGATGAGAGACACAGAGCCTCCGGGGATGATGCCCTGGATGATGAGTTAGTAACATGCATTTAAGGGACATGAATGCATGTAGATAGAGAGGGAGAAGAGGAGAGAGCGATAGGGAAAGGAGGAGAAGGGAGGAGTAAGTCAAGACAAGACAAGCTTGTTCCAGCTCTAACTATAAGCTTTATCAAAAATGAAAGTCTTTAGCCTGCTCTTAAATGTGGAGAGGGTGTCTGCCTCCCGAACACACACTGGGAGCTGGTTCCACAGTAGAGGAGCTTGATAGCTGAAGGCTCTGGCTCCCATTGTACTTTTAGAGACTCTAGGAACCACAAGTAATCCTGCAGCGCAATGCTCTAGTTGGGTTATAAGGTGTACTATGAGATCCTTAAAATAAGCTGGAGCCTGACCATTAATCGCTTTGTAGGTCAGGAGAAGGATTTAAAATTATATTCTGTATTTTACCAGGAGCCAGTGCAGAGCAGCCAATACAGGAGTAATATGATCTTGTTTCCTAGTTCTTGTCAATACTCGTGCCGCAGCATTTTGACTCAACTGAAGAGTCTTAAGGGATATTTTGGGACAACCTGATAATAAGGAGTTGCAGTAATCCAGCCTTGAAGTAACAAATGCATGGACTAGTTTTTCTGCATCTTTTTGAGACAGGATGTGCCTTGTTTTTTTAATGATACGTAGATGAAAGAAGGCAGTCCTTGAAAAAAATGTTTATGTGGGAGTTAAAGGACATATCCTGATCAATGATAATGCCGGGATTCGTTACGGTGGTCATGGAGGCCAAGTTAATGCCATCCAGAGTTACTATGTCATTAGAAAATGCGTTTTGGGGCCAAGTACAATAACTTCAGTTTTGTCTGTGTTTAACATCAAAAAGTTGCAGGATATCCAATTGTTTCTGTCCTTAAGACATGCTTGAAGTTTAGATAATTGATTGCTTTCATCTGGCTTGATTGATAGATACAGTTGGGTATCCTACTATACCCAACTAGGTGGTTCCTTATAATATTGCCTAATGGAAGCATATACAAGGTGAATAGAATAGGTCCAAGTACAGAACCTTGCGGGACTCCATGACTGACTTTGGTTTGTATGGAGGATTCATCGTTAACACGTACAAATTGAGATCGCTCAGATAAATAGGATTTAAACCAGCTCAGTGCGGTTCCTGCTATGCCAATGAAATGTTCCAGTCTCTGCAGCAGAATGTCATGGTCAACAGTGTCAAAAGCAGCACTGAGGTCTAACAAGACAAGAACAGAGACAAGTCCTTTGTCTGATGCCAGTAGAAGGTCATTGGTAACTTTCACCAGTGCCATCTCTGTGCTATGATGAACTCTAAATCCAGATTGAAAAACCTCAAAAATAAAGTATTGTTATGTAGAAAATCACACAACTGTTTTGCGACTGCTTTCTCAAGAATTTTAGCAAGAAATGGAAGGTTAGATATCGGTCAATAGTTGGCTAAAACCTCTGGATCAAGACTGGGTTGAGAAGAGGTTTTATTACAGCTACTTTAAATGATTCTGGTACATAGCCATATACATAATAGAGACAGGTTGATCATATTTAAGAACGAGGTGTTAATTAAGGGTAAAACTTCTTTAAGCAACTTAGTTGGAATCGGGTCTGATACAGGTTGATGGTTTAGACGACAAAATTGTTGAATTTAGTTGTTTAAGATCGATCGGAGAAAAGCAGTCTAGATATATTTCAGGTGTTACAGTTGTTTTTAAGGTTCCTGTTTTAGAAGCTAAATCATTACCAATTGAGGAGAGGAGATTTATTTGATTAATTTGGTCTCTAATATTTGGAATTTTATGGTTAAAGAAGCTCATGAAGTCGTCACTACTGAGCGATACAGGAATAGAAGGCTCAGTAGAGCTGTGGCTCTCTGTCAGCCTGGCTACAGTGGTGAAAAGAAACCTGGGGTTGTTCTTATTTTCTTCTATTAATGAAGAGTAATAAGCTGCTCTGGCCTTACAGAGAGCCTTCTTATATGTTTTAAGATTATCTAGCCAGACTAAACGAGATTCTTCCAATTTGGTAGATCACATCGACAATCCCGAAAGGCAACACAGAGATCTATAATAAGTCCTACCATCCTGTTGGGTTAAGAATGGTTGTGTCTATTGGCCTGATTAAGGAGTGAAAAAGGTCATGAAAACCTGCAAAAAAAAAAACTAAAGATGCATGGATAAAATTCCCCTCTGATAAAAGTGAATCGGGTATGTAGTTATCATATTTTGTTTACATTCTGTAAATTCCACCCCTGTTATCAGAACCCATCTGGTATTTGGGGCAGGAGCAGTGCCATTCATGATTCCAGTTTGCTATTGACCTATTTTTCAACCTCCTCTGAATACAAGGGATCCTTGACTCTCTCAACCCTATGAAATTTGTTCGCATTATTATTACTTAATCTACATAGCCATGTTCCGTGACTGTTTTATAGTTTTTTATTTTGGATTACATTCAAAGTGGCAAAAATGAGAAAACCACCCGCACCTCTCTTCTTCCTCAAAGCTGCTGAAGGAGGCTTTTTCGACGAGCTTAGACCTGTTGGCATAGCTTCAGTTAGCAGTTAGCTGGAGTTCAGCCACAGCACCGGGGACCTGCAGACTATCTGTTGCTGCTGTTACACAGGTCCTGGTCCGACCTACTCCTCCCTGCCGGGCTGCTCTCCGGGCTGCGGCACCACCGGAAAGATGAGACGAATATGTGGGTCGTTTTCTAGTTTCTGCCACTTTGGATTTAGTCCAATAAACAAAGTAACGTTACACAGGCTGCAGCGCCGGTTAACATCAGTGCCCAGTAAACACAGATGATCACGTGAAGACTATAAGACAGCAGAGTTTTCTGACCGGAGATCAGAGTTTCAGCAATTTGTTCGAATTTTGCGTATTCTTGCCCTGCTGACTGACTGACAGGCATCACACAGGAGTAGATGCAATACACGATATAAAGACTAAATTAGTTAACATAATACAGTAAATATGTCTACTACAACTAAAATATAAACATTAGAGATTGTATGGACCCAGTTTAGAGGTGAAATACTGCCCCCTATTTCTTTGGAGCAGGAGGCTTTGTATTACACATTGAACCTTTAAGTCCCACTTCAGGCATTAAAATATGTTACTCTGAATTAAAACACCTAGTATGGTATGTTTTTGTTCTTGTGGTCCACAGTCTTAATTAATTCAACTATACACATGACTATATATGAAATATTGCAACAGTTCAAGACAGTGCAAGAGTTTCCTCAGGCAGGGCCAAATGCCATTTGTCCATTTAGCACATTACTCCAAGGCAATATATCTCTAAATGTATTTGGTGGATTACAACAAAAATGTGTGAATGATTTCATGCACGGAAGATGAACTTTCTTAATAATGATTTAATAATAATGACCTTTGACTTTTCCTCAGGCCAAAATGTAGAATTCCCACTCTCTGACTACTTACATTCCTCTGACATGCACCGAGCCAGTGGGGCATCATATCTTCTGTTGAACTGTTGGCCACTCTAAAATCTTGAGTTTATACTGTACACATTTTACATAATGCTAGAGCCTCAAGTGGTCAATTATGATCACTTGAAAGAAAAGAAACTGGTTGTACCGTAAGCAAACTTGCAGAGTTCATCTTACAGACCAGTTGATTTTTTGTCATGTTTTACTCCTTTTTAATGATTACATTTGAAAAGACCAGGAGGTGTAGATGACATGGACATGGATAGAAAATTGATGGCTGCGTATGTTTTTGTCAGAAATATTTTCACCCACATGAAATCATAACCATTTATCACAATGATCTATTTCTCAGTGTGTTCTATAGGGCTACAACCAATATTTTCATTGTCACTTATGTTTTTGATTAATCATTTCATCCATAATCTTTAAACTAGGCTGTCAATCAACAGTGTACTACTCCATAATGGATTAAGTAGATACATGTCAGATTTTGAGCCAAAACATTGTTTTGAAGAATGCACAACAACACAAGTTTTTGTTTTGGTTTCATTTTAAATAGTCTTTACAGCCCCCTTCAAAAATGGCAGAACTACTTTCTGTCATAGCACTGCCACTGCCTCAGCTCGTAGGCTTAATATGAGAGTGGAACGTGGTGCTACAGTGGCAGTGCTACTGCAGACAGCATGACATGGCATTGGCTATGAAATGTAAACATGTATATGAAACAAATTAGGGTGTGTCACATGTAGATGGCATGTTAACAAGAGACAGATTTGGTAGGGTATGCCCTGGTTTCACAGCCAGATCACCACCTTTTTTTAAAGAAGTGCAATCTGATAAATTGCACATGGGCGAGTTCTTACATCTTTCTGGGTGCTCAAATCTGCACCCCTTGTGCGCATCCTTTGAAGTGTCCCTTTGCAAAAGTAAATATTTATACCCCTTTTTGGTTGTACTTGGGCTACATTTTTTACCAAAATACTGCATTCAGTATTTTGAATTTAAATATGTTTGTGCTTTTCAGAACTCTTTCAAATGCCATGCTGACAAAGATTAGTGTAAAGGAGAAGTGCGGAAAGCTGACATTATCCCAGACTGTACTCTACTATATCATCTGTGGTAAGTTTAAAAAAAGAAAAAAGTTAATTGAAAAAAGGAGCAGTATGAAAATATGAAATGTAACCAAGTAGTACCAAATTATTATTTCTCATCAGTGATGCAACTTCAACACATCTTAGGTTAATGGCTGTCTTTTTATTTTCATAAATGTTTGTCTCTTTTACTCATAGTGGACAAAAGTGTCTCATTGAAACCCAATAAAAAACATACATTTAGATGAAAAAGGAAATTCTAGCATTAATACAGACAGTCAAATACAGGTTTCTTGGACATAGTCTTTGGGCACAATTTGATATGCAGTATGGAAAAGGCTCCCTACATCAGCTGTTGTCGCTCTATGATCTGCCCACCCAAGGTTTGGACCAATAATGGAGCAAAGTGGATTAATCTCCCTTCCTTCTGTTTGTTTGGGTTAGGGTAAAATAAATAATATAAGTAATGTGTCATATTAAAAAACATAATAATTAAACTATTTATCAGTGATGTTTTTAAAAATACAGAACAAGGCCAGACTCATCCTTTAAATACATAGTGCATACATGCATCTGTGTGTGTGTGTGTGTGTGTGTGTGTGTGTGTGTGTGTGTGTGTTTACGAGAAAAAGAATAGCTGACCACACAGAGACACTGAGCTCATAAACCTCCACAGCCTCCCTCACAGGTCATTAACCTCTCCTCGCTGGACCACACCCACTCCCTCTTCTTCTCTCTTATGCTTTCTTTCTTGCTTCTTTCTCTCTCTCTGTCTCTGTCTGTCTCTCTCTTTCTGTCTCTCTCTCTGTCTGTCTCTCTGACTGTCTCTCTCTGTCTGTCTGTCTCTCTCTCTGTCTGTCTCTCTCTCTGTCTGTCTCTGTGTTTCTGTCTCTCTCTCTCTGTCTGTCTGTCTCTCTCGCTCTCAGTGCATGCTGGGAGTTTGTGGTGTGTGAGTGAGTCGCTGAGCGTGTGTTTTTTTCCTGGACCAAGTGGAGTAGGGGAACCACGTTGTGATTTTTGTCACCTCATCGGTTATGAAATGTTTTGGTTGGCTCTTCTTCTCCACCGCACCACGCCGTGGTGCTGTGTCTGACCTGGTGCATGGGATATGTGGTGTAAATTTAATTGGTGGGGGTGAAAACATCCAAAGAAATTAGATGAGGTAGGAGAATGTGAGGTCAAAAAAAAAGACAAAATTGTGAGGAAAAGACAAATGAAACGAATGAAATGATCAGTGAGGTGCAGGAAGGAGAGTCAGGTGTTTTGGGAGGAGAACAAGCAGAGGAAACAGGTGAGGTGCAGGTAAAAATAAAAGAGGATAAAAGGGTTTACATGGGGTGAGCAGGTGGAAGAAGCGGAGATGGAGGAGGAAGAGACAGCAGCACTGGAGATGGTAAAGCAAGAACCTGCTGCTAAACGCAGGAGAAAGTTAAAGAATGCATGCAGTGATGCTAAAAACAGTAAAGTTGGGGAAGAGAGACAGACAGTGAGAAGGCAGGGACAGACAGACAAGAATGTTAGTGAAGAGGAGTTTAAATGTGAATTGAGCCAGAGTGGCAAAAAAAAATAGCATTTATTTCTGAAACTAAAATTAAATATATTGATGTACTGTTTTTACAAGAGACACACAACAACAGTTTTAATGAGACAGACTGGAGGAGAGAGTGGGAAGGGGAAATCATTTTAAGCCATAACACATCTCTCAGTGGAGGAGTGGGCTTCCTCTTCTCCAAGTCTTTTACTGCAGTCTCACTGGAGGTCGAGCATTTTATCGAGGGGAGGTTGCTTTTAGCTAATGCACGGTTTGACATTCCTACTGCTGTTTTTATAAATGTGTATGCTCCAACATTCGGTGTAGAGAAGAAGCTGGATGTTTTAAATGGCTGTGCCTAATGTTTTTATTCAAAATGTTTTGCCAAAAAGTGCATATTGGCATTTTAACTCAGTTTTAACTTTTGATAAAAAAAAAATTGAGAGGTCCTTCTTTATTTCTGGAGTGTTTTTAGAAAAAGAAAGGGGAATTTTAGCAGTCTTAGGCAGTGGTCGGACCAGGGTAAGACTGAGATAAAAATGCTTTGTCAACAGCACACCCTCAATGTCACATAAGATATCACAAGATCTATGAAAGACCTGGAGGGTGATATAGTGTCATGTCCCGGTCCCTTGTTTAAATTGTGTTCTTCTTGTTTTTTCTGCCTTTTGTTGTCTTCCTGTTTTATTTTGGTATACAGAGCCTTACCTGGAAAAGAGATGGTATAAAATATCAAGGTGTGTATTTGGGAAAAGAGGATGTAGTCCAGAAAAACTGGAAGAACGTCACAGAAAAGCTTGAGGGAAAGATTTCCAAATGGAAATGGCTGCTCCATCAAATATCTTCTAAAAGGTGGGTTTTGGTTTTAAACAACCATGTGGCAACCCAACTCTGGCACCGTCTGACCTGTGTAGACCCTCCCTCAGGCTTACCAGCAAAATACAGGAAAAAATGGTCTGGGATGGTCTGCACTGGGTGCCACAAGGGGTGTTGTATTTATCCAGAGAGGAGGAGGGACAGGGCCTTGTCCACTTGGCCAGCTGAACAGCCACTTTTAGACTGCAATTTTTACAGAAATATCTTACCGGTCCGGCAGATTTGGTGTGGAGAGATGTGGCCAGCTGTATTGTCAGACGCGTGAGTAACCTGGGGCTGGATGCTGCTCTGTTTTTAACGGATTCTACATTTTTAAAGTTAAGTGAGCAGCCTCCATTTTATCAGGGTGTTTTTAAGTCTTGGGCCCTTTTTAACCACAAAAGTTGCAATGCCCGGGCCCTGGGCTCTCTGCTGGGTATGACCTCTGTGGAGGATCCTGGAGCTCTGGAGCCAGAGGTTTTCTGGAGAGGAGCCTCATTAAAGATTACAGCCTGGGAAAGCCTTCTCCAGACCCAGCAGATCTTTTTCCGGAAATCTACCTGAGCCTAGGGCTGGGAGAACTGACCAGCCCCCTGCTCAAGGTCAAAAACCCTGAGAAACTGTCTCTTCTAAAACCAACTTGTATGGGAACTGTGTCAAAAGCATCCAAATAAATGGACTCAGTGACAGGCCCTCCACTGTGTGCAGTACTAGGCTGGGTGGAGGAAGCAGATCTGGCCAAGAGTGGAGGACTGCCGACCTCCAGTGGAGAATTTTACATGGCGCTATTACCTCAAATGCTTTTGTCTCTGTTATTAATCCTGCTGTTTTTAATAACTGTCCTTTTTGTCATCTACGTGAGACTGTCTTCCATGTTTTTAGCGAGTGTAAGAGACTCAGAGTTCTTTCTCTTTTAACATTGGTTTTTAGTCTTTTTAATGTAGTTTTTACTGAGAGTGTTTTTATTAAGGGAGCTGCCTAGAGAAAAGCTAACAAAGAAAAGTGGCAGCTCCTAAACTTCCTCTCAGGAGATGCAAAAATGGCAATTTAAATAAGCAGAAAAAACTGTGGAAAACAGGGAAGGGCAGGAGGCCAAATGAGTGTGGCTATGAAACATTGATGCAAGACTCTGGCTCCAGTTCAGATTTTACAAACATATAGGAGATTTAGAGACTTTTAAACAACGTTGGTGTTTTGAAAATAGGAAGTAAAAGTAAAACAAGACATTACACAAGTTGAGTGTTCATTACAAAGTAAAGCAGGAAACAGAAAAACTAAAAGCCAGGATCATGACATACACTATATATGACCATTTTTTTCAAACAAAAATACAAGTAAATAGAAATATAAAAATACTCCAATAAAACAGTTTTTTCATTTCATGATATAAATAAATGTTTATCTTTATTTTGGAGTATTGACTTAAATAACTTAATGTGCTTCATGTCTTTACTAAAACATGTTGCTCTCATTTTAACCTCCATGATAAAATTAACAAGGCGTAAATTCTAAATCACTTTTATTACGAGTAATTATTAGCTGCTCGTAGTCTGACCAGTAGTGGGGCTAAAGATTTTAAGTTTGTCCTGATGGTGGCACTGGATGATATATTTTGATCCTTATCACATTTGTACTTTTACGTTACGTCACGTTTACGCTTTGATTTGTGATGAGAAGGTGCACTCAAACACTGGTGACGCAACAGGACGGCATTCATTGAGAGCTGGACCTCAAATAAATTGTAAGCATCGGGTTGAGAAAGACTGCATCCCACATCCCCTCACTCCCACAGTGGACATCATTATTGTTGTGTCATAATAACAGTTGAATATTAAGAGACAGTATGATTTTGAATCTGGTTCTTAGCTGCTAAAATGGCCACTTTGTCAGGAGATAGAATATCTTATTGAATTGTTTTATATTTTATTTGTATTAAACATATAACATACTAATTTAATTTGTCAAAAGTTAGAAAACATTAGTTCTTTGAATGTAAGTGTTCATGGTTTAGTTCAAATGAAATTATGAATAAAAACATTTTTACCTAAGATTTTTGAAAGCTAAACCGAAAACTTAATCAACTTTTCAGATGATTAAATTTAATCCGTCCAGTCTATGTAAGAAATAAGATTTAGTGTTTTTATTGGACAGGGGGGAAGAAAAAAAGTTTAGAGTTTAGAGCAGTCTCCAAACAGTACTGGTGCCTCTCTTTACAACCAAACAAAGGAAAGAAAGAAAAGAAAAGAAAAGAAAAGAAACATTCCAGTCACATATGAGCCATAGAGCCAATCAGGTCGGTACTCTAGAATGGAGAGTTTACAAGGTTTAACAAATATACATCGTTTTACTCGTCTTAATTAAAACAACAAGGCCTCAGTTCATTCTTTAACATGTTAACTTAAATACTGTATCTTCAAAACAACTAATTATTAATACATCATTCAGTATTTTTTATTTTAATTAGCTGCCAATACCTCTCGCATCATTTAACCAATCACCTCATAGCCCGCTCCTCACACACCACATACTGACTGCAGCTGAGGCGCTTCCTCTTTAAGCACCGACACAAGATGGCTTCTACAAAAGGACTCAAACTCAGGTTATGGCTTTCATGACAACTTGTCTGTTTGATATAAGTTAAAAAAAATTATCTTGTTCCAGATGCAACAAATGTTACCTTGCCTTTCTTAATAGAAATTAGAAAGGTGAATGAAAAGAAGAACTGAAAAACTGTAACAAAAGGCTGAGCAAATTATTAGTGAGGGAGTTGGTGCTTCTGTGGTGTATAACCTGGCAATACACAATGTTTATTTTCTTTATCATGGAAGAGTACTGAAGTTGTGGTTTGGGATACATGCCTATATAAGGGATCCTGAGGAATGATGGAAGGGGCCTCTCCACTACACACTAGGGGATAGGACATGGGTGGTTACTCAATAACATGACCGTTACCTTGACCTCAGATGACCTCAGATGACCTGCTAGGGGGTGAGGTGGTCTCTGTGCACTATAAATAACAGGGACAGAGTGATGTAAAGGGAGATGATTCATTTTGGCTTGGGATCCTCACATCGCCTGTTTTTGGTGTTTGATGCTGTGCTACTTGTAATAAACCTTATATGCAACGAAGCCGGTGTCAGCAGAGATTCCTTCATCATCATCACAACATCACGACGAAAGAAACCACAGAAATGGCGTCACGAACCTGGACGTGTTGCGACCTGCGGCGATGCTCCCATCTCCAGCGCACTTTCTCCCGTAACGAGGCCTCTACTTACGGTGAGCATTCGTTGGTGTGTGTGTGTTTGCCATGACAGCGCACCGTGCGAGCAAATGTGTGTGGGACCTGTTGTTTTGATGATGAGGTGAAACTCTGTTCTATATTGGGATTTATTGCGTAGTGCACGACGCAATAGGGGGGAGTACTATAGAGAAGATACAGAAGAATAAAGGTAGACGTAAAAGAAGTGAAGGAAATAATGGGATTGAAGTAAAAGTGTAGAATAGCCTAATTAGTAACGATAAGGTGTGCTAAATAACTTTGCAAGATTAATGAAGATTGGGCCCTCAACTTCTTAACGGTAAGACATTTCGTAAATTAGTCACTGCGTGAAAGTTGGCTTTAGAAAATAGTCGGATAAAGTAGTAACCCTGGGCCCAGGGCAATAGGATAATGGTAAAAATAGGAAAAAAGGAATAAGGAAAAGAAGCCGCAGATTTGGACAAAGCCCGAAGGAAGAATTTAGAAGCCTGGAAAATTCACTAGGAGAATTTCAGGTCATTTGGGGGGCCTGGGTGTAGAAGGAGAAATTCAGTGGTTTTACGAGGGACATCTGTTGACGAACAGTGTTCGGAGGAACCACTTGAATATTTACACTTTAAAGGTAGCAGAAATTTAGAAAGATTAAGGAGCGGCAGGAGCATGCTAATAGGGAATGTATGAATGAGACGTCTTTGAGAATTTAGGATTGAATACCGGTTGTGTAATTGGGATAATGTTGAATTTGCTGCGTGAATGATTGAATGATTGATCTTTTGTGAAGAGTGACGGAGTAGAGTGGGAGATTCAGTGAAATACAGGGAAAGATATTCTGTGTATAAAATAAAATATATGAGCCTCTTTGAAGAGGACTTTTTCATTGTGTAAAAATAAATATATATGAGCCTCCTTGAAGAGGACTTTTTGACTTTGTAAAACTAAAATATATGAGCCTCTCCAAAGGACTTTTTTCACTAGGTTAAAGTATATGAGCCCCAGGAAGGACATTTATGAATTTGAGGAAAAGTGGAGAGGTCATTAGGGATATTTATATGCATATGCATGGGTATAAAACAACTTGTGAAGTAATATGAAAGTTGTCTAGTTGTCTATAGTAAACCATTGACTTAAGTTTGTTTTTGTCAAACAAAAGAGCTGCAACCTGAGTTTTATTTCTCGGTTGGAGTTTGTTTGAATCAAGAGGCCCCCTCCTGTGGAAATGTGTGTGTGCTGAAAGGAGCGGACAGACTCCAGCTGCTGCAGTGGAGAAATACACAACTGTTTCCAAAGGGGGGTAAGGATCTAAATAGCTTCAAGTACTTTAAGTATTTTGATAATTAGTTTTAATTTAGAAATTGGGGACGTAACAATATCATCACAATGAAGAAAAAGAACATTAAAATTATAAATCCAAATATAATTACTCCTGCTGATGTAGTACAGAAGAACAATCCTTTAATTAAAGGTATTACAAAGATGTCGGAGAAGTGGAGTAAGCGTTGGCCTGACATTGACCAACCATGGCCAGTGGAAGGGACCCTAAACCTCGATGTAATTAAAACAATGCAGGTGCTTGTGTCCACCTATAAGGCGGATCAAAAGAAGGGTAAAAAGGGGAGACAACGTAAAGAAAAGAGGCAAGTAGAGCTTGGCATTCTCCAGTTGTTTAAAAGCGAGGGACAGTAAAGGTTAAAAGTAGCCAAAGATAAGAACGATAGCGGCGCGGAAGCAATTCGGAAAAGTGTAAAAGAAATAGAAAAATTAGCGCCGGAAATGAATGCACCTTTCTCGCATACGGACCCAATCAAAAGACCCCCAGCTTATGAGAAGGAGGTGAAGTTTAAAGAAGTCTATCCCCAACTCCCAGTGATCAGTCATAATTAATAATAATAATAATTAGTAATTATCACATCCAAGATGAAGAAGACCGAATAATAGAAACAGGAGAAGCACAAACAACTATAAAGATGTATCCAAGTTCTAAAAGTAAGAAGAAAACAATCCATTTGAGAACTGAGGAGAAACTGAGGACCAGGAGGAGAGGCGTTGAGGATGATGATCAAAGTGATCTAGAGGGGGCAGTAGGCGGATATGCACCTGCAGTCAGGCGGATGCTGGCTAAAGCGGAAAAGAAAGGAGATAAAACATGGACAGAAGATGACTCAGGAGACGACAGCTCTAGCCAGAGTGAGGATGGAGACAGTGACGGAGATTCGGAGTACGAGGGTCCTTCAATGTCCAGAGGATTTAATAGTGCAACATCCAGTACTACAACAAAAAAGGACAAACAGAAGGGTATGAGAGAGATCAAAGAAAAGATTGACCAAAGTTTGGTGAACTTGGAGTGGGCTACATCACCAGAAAGCCGAAGAAGGTTGAAGAGCCAAGTAGAAGAACTGCAGATGGAGAAGGAGCAGTTAAAGAAAAAAGATTCCCAAAAATCTAAATTGAGATATAAATTGCGCCCAAGAAAAGAAAGAGAGAAGAAGATACTTCCAGTGTTTATCCGAGGACAGAATTTGGAGTAAAAGCCATGGCAGAATACAGATATGTCAGACATAATGGAGAAGTTACCTACGCTTCAAGATGGAGCACATCCGTGGACGTCAAAGATGGATGAGCTCATGGTGGGAACACAATTTGCCATAGGAGATATTAAGAGGCTGTTGGCTAATCTTCTTGGGGTTACAGCTATGGGAGAGATTCTACAGAGAGCTGGACTTAATCGATATGTGGGAACTGCTGTGAATGATCCAGAGTTGTTTTCTGCAAATAGAGCTCGAGTGTGGAGAGCGCTGAAAGATACATTTCCGACAAATGTACATCCTGACAATGTTCTTATTGAGCCACTGGGACAAGAAGAAAATCCGAGAGCCTATGTGTCAAGAGCCCTTCAAAAGTGGAGAAATGTCACAGGAAATGACCCAGATTTGAGTCAAATGGAGCAGTCAATTTTGCAAGCCAAGATACAGAAGGGGCTGCCTCAACCAGTGAGGAGTAAACTAGCAGAAGTGGTTGGTCTTGGAAGCATGACGAAGACTGTGTATACAGATCACGTAGCCCATCAGGTGGAGCTGTATAGGAAAAGGGATAATGACCAGAAAGAGCAGGATCAAGAGGTCCTCAGAAAACTCAACCAAGTACAACTGGTGGATAACAAGAAAAAGGAGAAGAAGCAGGCTCTGGTTGTACAGAGTCAATCTCCGCCGAATCAACTATTACCACAACCACAGCCAAACCCAGCTCAGTTCCAATCAATCATTGCCTACCCGCAGCCTATTTTTGGTCAAGGGCAGACCTGGAGAGGAAGAGGTCGAGGAAATATGAGAGGAGGAAGATTTGAGCCATATTTTCAACAATCTTTGGAAGCATGTTATAATTGTGGACAGAGTGGATACTGTGCCTCATAGTCAGAGGAAGTATCTTTTGTATAACGACATGAAGTGGTTGAAAACTATGAGTGACTGTTCACTCTTCTTGCGAAATGTTAGATGGGAAGACCAAGGGGAATACACGTGTACTTATTTAGATCCGGAGTTGAAGTTTGTGCCATTTCAGAATTATTGGATAGAAGGTTATGTAATCCGTAGAGTGTCACTAAGAATAAGAGATTCAAAGCCTATTGAAGTTTTCACGATGGTTAAAAAGGTTCAGGAACAATTTACTACAGTAAGCACCCCAAGGGTGAATAGTACACAGATTAAGCTGGGTACTTTGTCCTTGGCAACAACTAAGAGTGGTAATACATCGACTCAGGTGACTACTTTAGCAGTAACATTGAAGGAGATGAATGTTACAACAGAAACAACGTCCTCGAGGTCTGCAAATTTTGTGAATGTTACGCAGACACATAATGAGACTTCTTCGATATTTAAGGTGGTAGTAAATGTCTGGTATGGACAGTGATATTGAAACTTTTGGAATTGGAGAATCGATGGTGAAAGAGAATAATGATGATTCATCTGGGACAGCTCAGAGGACTAGTCCAAAGGTGAAAGCGGAGTTTTTTGATTTTGATAGGATACCGGAAGATATGGCTGATCAAGATCATGCAGTACAAAAGAGAGATGCTACATGGAAGGCATATGGATTTGATTCTTCAGTGTTACGGATTGCAGATAAGTGGGCAAGCAGGAACTTATGGTTCCAGCAGTTCACTCATTCCGTAAGATCGGTTGCACGATTGAATTGTCCATGTGTGGTGAAAGTTACATCACCAAGCTCATGGACTTTGATTTTAGAAACAGTGCCTCAACCTTTAGCTACTAAATGTCAATCTTATGCCTTATCGTGGCTGTTGTATCAGCAGCAATCAGACAAAGATACGGTGATGGCTTTGTCAACAAATTTGTTTAGGCCTAGATTTAATTGTTCTTGGTTAGGGACATTACCTTACATGAATTTGCTTGCTCAGCAGGAAAATACGTTAACAGCAGTCCCTGAGGCAATGGATGTGGCCTCCGTGAGGACCAGCAACTGTTTTTGTTCAAACAATACTTATAATGGACCGGGTATGTTTATGGGAATATCTGACTGTGATGAGTATATGATGACCTTGGATAGGCGTGAACGTAAAGCTCGTGATGGAGAATATAAGGTGATCTTTTATGTCCCACATCGCAAACAGCATAGAACTGTGATGGTAAGGGATCAGCTTTTGCCTGGAAACGTGACTATAGGGAATTTTAAAGATTTATGGTGGGTGTGCGGTGATAAAGCATACATATTTCTGCCGTATGGGTGGACAGGATGTTGTTACATGGCGACATTGAAACTCCCATACAAGGTTTTTTCTATTCAGAAGGGAGAAGGACCCGATAAGGATCAATCTAATTATCTTTCTGGAGGTAGGACGAAAAGAGATTTGGCACAATTTCAGAATTTGGAATCCTACCATTGGAGGATAAGTATAGGAGAAAAATGGGGTATAGGATTATTTCCATGGTATGGTGTGACATTTTTGGCAGATCACATTGACAATATTACGTATACCTTACAGGGGTTTGCTAATGAAACCATAAGGGGGTTTGACTTTTTGTCCAATACTCAAAAAAGTCATAGATTGACATTGTTAAAGCAGGATATGGCTCTAGACTATATTTTGGCCAAACAGGGTGGCCTATGTGTGGCTTTGAATTTAACCGGAGATGCTTGTTACACTTTGATTTCAGATAGTTCGGACAATATGACTAGTGTCATAGATGCATTGAAACATATAAGGGATGCATTTGGCCAATCAGAAGGAGCAGGATGGTCTGCAAATGCCTGGTTGCAGGACAAATTAGGACCGCTAGGAGCAGTGTTGGTTCAGATTATGGTGGCAGTTATTCTATCATTATGTGTGATGTTTTGTTTCTGTACGCTGTTATTGACCTTTGCGAAGGCTATGATATTGAGATGGGTTGGTGTTGTAATGCCTGGAGATCAATCTCAGATGCCACTATTACAGATGGCTAGTACAGATGAGGGGGAGGAAGTGATGATGGAAGGAGAATTGATGGAGAAATATCCATATTAAATATCTAATCCTAGCATACTTTTTACATTTATTATTTTGTTGCCATTTGATAGTTATGATGGGGGTTATATACTAAGGGGGGAAATGGAAGTGTAAATCATAAACTGAAATAATATGATGTTGTGAATCTCACATTATAATCTGTGTTTGATGTTTAATTTGCATTTTGTTGTTTTCTGCAAAGATACTGCTTGGTGTTTTTCTTTTTCTCCAAAAAGGACATTGGGGGAGGGATTCAGACACTCAAGAGGGGTCAATTACGATGGACTGGAGGATTTTGAACAAGAACATTGTGATAAAGTGTTCGGATTCGATACAGCATCGACACGATACACCGGTCAACGCTGTGGAGGAGCTGCAGTGTGATGCATTCTTATGTCTTTTTATATGTATATATGTTTGTATGAGTAATACGTAACTTTCATAATATTCTCTTTGTAGCAATTGTTTGTAGAATGATGTTGTCTGATAGTGAATAACTGTATTGGGACCTCAGGTGTGTCTTGTTTTCTTTAACGCCTAGGGAAATTGGGTTTAGGCAGGGAAAG
>CALSBV010012135.1:319005-345149 GCA_943590825.1 Bovichtus diacanthus
CCCCGGGCTTCCTCCGGGCAGGGTCACACCTCCTCTTTTGTGATGTTCCATTGAGGTACTTTATGTTACTTACATATGTTAAAATGTTGATTTTGTTTGAAACAAAGTTACTGCTTATATTCAGTGCTATTTACAATGCATTTCCTTCCTCGTTTTTTTTTATTTCAGTATTTTGAATCCAGCGTCTGAATTCTTAGAAGTAGGAATGTAACGATATTATGTTTTGCATAGTTCATACGCTACCTCTTTCTTCTTTCTGAGAAATAAAGGTATCTTTTAAGGTAATAATTTGTCTAATAACTCATTTTGTTAAAAAAAAATGATATTCTGAATCCAGTATTGTGAATTGTATGGAATCGTGAGTTGAGGATCTTCACGTCTCTACCTCGAGGCCTTCTTTTCTGCTGTATTTCTGGCACATTACCATCACCTGTAGATCAGTGGAATAGTGTGAAACAATTGTGCATGTGAGAACAAACAAAAAAGGAAAGTAAGTAAAGTAAAGGAATTTTTAAAACAGAAACTTTTGTAAATGCTAAATCTACTCAAATACAGTTATTATATGCTCATATAATATGCAAAGACAGATAACAAGCATTGAATTGGATACGATATCAATGGAGAATGATTAGTATTCCCATCACAAGCAAAGCTGCACAGGTAAAAAATGTGTATTAGTAGTAAAGTAATGTCTGTCTGACGAACACAAAAAATTAATACATTTAAAATTTAAATTGTATTAAGATATAAAACAGCCCAAGTCATTACCCCAAACTAATCAACTAAATGGCTAATATATTCAGCTCTACATACATTAACGTTTTTACTCTGTCAGCTGCACGGGATAAAGGCTGGTTGCATCCTAATGTGTATCTATGTATTTTACACTCAATTTAATTAAAACATGTACATTTATTTTCCTTTCAGCCTGTTGAAATACAGCAGCTCTCCACCATTTAAAGGCTGTGACAAAACATGAAATATGGCTTCAATATGTCCCTGCAATCTTATTTGGCCATTATAAACATAAATCACACATTGTTAAAGTGCTCCAGATTAAGCAGCAGCCACAGAATCAGTTCGACCACTGCAGTGTAATGCAAATGTAATGTCATGAAAGAACGATTACATTTTGCCTGCAAAATTCAATTTAATTTAAGATAAAAAGAGTGCAGAGAGCCATTAATGCAGGTCATTTGACAGCTCTCACCACCATAACCATTACATGCAGGTTTTGTCCCATACTGAGCTGATTACTGCATGCTACTGGTGAGGAGGGGATACAGGGAACAGCACACATACAGTATCTATATCTATCAATCTTTTAACCTTGTGATGTCCTCACATCAGTGTTCAGTTAATGACTTAATGTAACTTATTTTATAACTAGTGGTATTCACTGTGTAAATATAGAGCTAGTTATTTACTGTTTAATTAAGTCAGGGAGCTTGTTAGAGACAAAAAAAGATTTAAAATTGAAGCAGCAGAAGGTGAAATATCCTGACTTTTAGTCCCTTATATGGGCTAGGCATCAAAATCACTGGCTTCTACATTTCCCATAATGCAATTCATTTGTGTCTTTCATTAGCCCGTCTCTGTTGGGTGAACACCCAAATCACAGGCTTTCTTTTACAAATGTGTAGTCTCCAAGCAGAGATAACCCTGATGACACCACTTCTCCAGAGCCCCAGAAAACATTATACAACTGTTTTCACAGTTGCTGAATTGGCTTTGACATGTAAAATTAGTGCCTGTTTAAATGTTAACCAAAAATCAAAAGGAAATTGAATTGTCAAATGAATGTCATAAAATGGCAATTGGCTCGTCCCACATGAAGATTTTCACACAGTACATAGTTCCCAATAAATTTAATTTGAGAGAGCAATGTTTAAATCTCAAACATATGTTTGTCAGGCTGTGTCAACTAACACGGTAATATAAAGACATATTCAATCTACTCGCAGACTGAACCGGTTAATCTCGTGGTTAGGCATCTGGGCTTCCAAATAGAATTAAGTGCCTTGTTCCCTGCTATTGAAGTGGCTCCAGGGGACTGTCCCTGTAGTTAGTTCACTGTAAGTCGCTCTGGAGAAGAGCTTCTGCTAAATGACAAATAATGTAATGTAATAATGCAAATAATGAAACAATTTAAGCAGTGCCAGATAATGCTATACTTCTTTTAGGGGTAAAAGAGTTTGTTTGACTTGATTTAAAAAATACTCTTTTCTGCCACCAGCAATTGGTTTCAGCTGAATACGTTTGCCACTGGCGAACTCAACAAAGGAACTTAGCTTCTTTGTTACTGAAGTAATTCATTTTTACAAAACCTTTGGTCTAAGGGCTCTGACACTTGCCGCATTTCTTGCGCCCTCATGGCTCTCCACTGTGTCATTATCAGCGGCAGCAAGTTGCGATGAAATTAAATCACTCAGCAGCAGGTTGGGGATATAGTATATAGTTTCTTAAGTCACTTCTAAGCTAGGACTCCTTGCTAGATTGTTTATTACATAGCCGCAAGAGTTTAGGGGCTATGTACTAATGTGAGAATAATCAATATATAAGCTGTTACAATGAGCCTTATTGTGTCCTTATTTAGAAGTATTAAATGTGATATGAAAAATGTTATTGAATTAAGTGACTACGCATTGTATAGTGGCCAACCTACTGTGAAATAAGAAGCAATATTTGTGAACTGTGAAGCGTAAGAGTACACCACCTAAAAGGGTGACAGAAGATCTGATGGAGCAGAGAAGCGCTGTGAGGCGTGGACATGCCTAAGTGCCAACAAGAGGCCAATAGGACCTGGCCCCAGCCAACCAATGGGAGAAGACTATACCCAAAAGGCAGCGGGTATAAAATATGTTGTAAACTAGAGATCGTGGCCATTCTGTGGATCTGTGAGACAGAGTAACTACTTAAATGTGGTCTGTGAACTGTGAAATAGGTCCTCAGCTGAGTACTTTTGTAATGCTCACCATATCATCATCAAATAAATACAGTTAATATGAAGAGAAGTTTTCTGAAATTGATTTCTATGCGTCCAACCTCCGCCTCAAAATGGCTTCGAAATCCAACAAAAATCTAAGAAATTCTAAAAAAGATAGCTCACTTGCTAGGGGCACAGCCGACCAAAAGCAACAAATGTAATCCCTTGAATCAAAAGCCAATGTAGCTAGCGATCATTTTAAGGCCTTGGAGGCTACCTGCTCTGCCCTTGCTAACGACAACGCTGAGCTAATGGCTTTGGACATAGAGCCGCAGAAACAACCTCGGCATCATACGCATACCTGAGTCTATAGATTGCCCCAAGCTACTGAATTTTTTCCTAGGCTCCTCGTCGAAGTTCTGGGTGAGCTGGTGATGTCGTCCTCTCCGGCATTCGACTGTGCACATCGTGCTCTCTCTTCCAAGTCGAAACCCAGGGAGAGATGCAGATCTGTTGTCATCGTTCATTGTCAACACGCTAACAAGATAGCCCCCAAACAGACACTCAACACTAGCAATGGGTGAGCTAGCGTCATTCGGGTCCTTACCATGGCCATCCAGAATAGACAATATTAACGTTTCATCCATGACCGCTCATCAGTGACCAGTACATAGATGCTCTAGCTAGCAGCTTGCAGCATTTGTAAATGTTCCCGCTGTGGGACAAATAAAGGATTTCTGATTCTGATTCTGGATATACTCACATTGGGGCTACTTTGAAGATGCTACACTGTGTCTTGAGTTTAACATTTCAAAACAGTCCAGTTTTCTTCTCAAAGTTGTAAGTTTTCATCAGAAAGTTTTCCACTTATTGTAGTGTTCATCAGGAAACAACAGGCGTTTAGCACATTTCTATTTCATTTATTATTATCGTTATTATTATTGCTATTGTTATTCATTCTATTATTATCATGATTATGTTGTTAATGCTGTTCAGATTTCAATAGACCAGTAGTGTCTGACTGTGACACTCTTCCGATGAAGAGTTTTGAGAAACCGGTTCTCCAGCACATCAAACACAACATCCCAGCCAGCCTGGACCTTCACCAGTTTGCATACAGAGCCAACAGATCCACAGAGGATGCTGTCTCCACTGCCCTCCACTCAGCCCTCATCAGGAAAATATCAACACCTACGTCAGAATGCTGCAACACAATCTCTCCCATGAAACTGATCAGCAAACTTAGCACCCTGGGCTGGAGTACCACAGTCTCCAACTGGATATTAGACGTCCTCGCAAATAGACCTCAGGCAGTTCGGATTGATGGTCACACTTCCTCAACTGTTGACCACCGGAGCCCCCCCAGGGCTGTGTGCTCAGCCCCCTCCTGTTCACGCTGTACACCCATACCTGCAGCGCTCTACATGAAGAGAACTCTGTTTTCGAATGACACTGCAATCATTGGCTGGATTTCAAACAACGATGAGACTTCCTGCAGAGAGCAAACCAACAGTCTTGCAGTATTACAGCTTACTGCTCAACGTCAACAAAACCAAGGAGCTGATCGTTGATTTTAGAAAAAAGGAGGAGAAGACACACACATTTGTCTACATCAATGGAGATGTGGTGGAGCAAATGAAGTTCCTGGGAATCAGCATCACAACCAACATGACATGATCATCACATATTGTATTTTCTTAAGGAAACTTAAGAAGGCCAAATTCCCCAAGCAAGTTCTTGTTAACTTTTACAGAGGAGCAATAGAAAGCATCCTGACTGGAAACATTACAAACTGGAGGGCTCTTCAGCGAGTGATTAAAACTGCCCAGAACATCTACCAAGCTAGACGGGTACCCCAGCCACAGGAGGTTGCCCTTGCTGCCGTCTGGCAAGGGATACAGAAGTATCCACGTCGTATCCCAGACTACAGAGCAGCTTCTTTCCTCAGGCTGTCAGACTCCACCCAAAAATAGTTTTATGTATTTTTGCAGCAAAATGGAATTATAACTGCATATAATTGCACAAACCTGTGTTGTACAATGACAATATATTCCTTGTACCTTGAGAGATATGAATAGCATTATTTAATGCAGCCAAAACGTTAGGTGTTAGGTGTTCCGGCCGAAGTGATGCTGCTGTGAAACTGCGAATGATTGACAACGTAGACCGAGAAACACTGACCAATCAGATCAAACTGGGCTTTTTCGGGAAGAGGGCTTAAAGGTTCAATGTGTAAGATATGCCAGAATTTAAACTTAAAACATTAAAACAACAACAACATCAACTGAATGTGAAGAGGTAACAGTGTTGACGTTATGCCAAAGTCATCAAGATATTGTTGGAGATAAAGAAGTCCAATTTGGGCCAGAAAAAGAGTCTGCACCTCTTCACAAACACTTTTAGTCTTCAGCATAATCAACTAGTTACTTATTAGTTTTAGTAAAACAGGTTTCTTTGAAACAGAAGTCAAAACAGGTTAAAAGGAGAATTCACTGGAGACAAACAGAGCCTGACGCAAAAGTGCCAGTCCGATGAGTGAGCAGCGAAACATTTAATTTCTACTTAATTACCCGCACCACCTCACCTTGTCCTCACAGCTGCCAGCAGGCTGTTCCGCCCTTATCTGTCACCTCCTCTCAGCCTCAGGCTCTCCTGGGACCGAGAGCAGGCCTCATCTCTCCACTGCACTTATATGAACAGTGGTACTCTTTTTTTCTTTCTTTTTTTGTACACCAATGCTATTCTCATTCACTACTGGGGATCCCCACTGAGACCAAATACAAAGGTGAAGAAGTATTCAATGTGATTAATTCACAGATTGTAGCATGACACGTGTCACGGCAAAGTCAGGTGTATATCGCATCATGAAATCAAACGACAGGTTATCCTTGGGTAAGACACTCGCTGACTGACCCTCTTTGACTGATTCACTCTTTGATTAATGTAATCATTCATCATCTGACTGGTTGATTAGACCAGCAGCTCCTGAGGCAGGTTCAGGGGCCTCTGATGGCCCTCGAGAAGCTTCCTGGTGCTCACACGCTAAATGAGGAAAAGTTAAATTTCAGTTTAATTAAATCCACTTCAAATTATCCCATAAACAGAATGCATAATGACTTCAATTACGTCAGGTGTCACTCTAACTAAGGACCTCTGATTATATCGATGACATGGTCTGCAGATTTTCATTCTCAAAAGTATGCTGTAGCCTACGCCATAAAATTGACGAAATGCAGACATTACTCTGTTTGGTTGCAGATGAAGGGATTCATTAAGTCTCCGGTTGAAGCTGATCAAGGTAGTTTCACACGGCGTCGCTAAGGTGAGCAGCTGAGAATCCTGTCTACACTGAGGGGATAAGTGGAAAAGAAATTAGAGAAAAGGACCTGGTACCAAATGTGAGTCAAGTCGAGCAGGGCTGTATCATGCAGTGGATATCAGGTCCCGCCCCGTTCGTTAGATGTTTTGTGTTGTGTTTGTACTTCCTGTTTTATTGTGTTAACTGCATGTTCTCTCTCATGTCTGTTGTTTCTACTTCCGGTCCCCAGCTGTCTCCACTCTGTTCGTTAGTGTCTCCACTCTGTTTGTTAGTGTCTCCACTCTGTTTGTTAGTGTCTCCACCTGTGTCTCGTTGTCCCCTCCCACTTCCTGGTGTATATAGCCTGAGTGTTGTTTGTGCGTGGTTGCCAGTTCATCTTTGTTCATTCATGTCGAGAGTTCCAGTGGTCTTCCCGTGATCCTGTTTCCGTGACCTGACTCCGTCTTTGCCTGATCCCTACCATTTTTGCCGCTACACTGAGGACCTACCCGTGCATAGACCCTGTTTCTATGACCTGACGCTGCCCTTGGACTTTCCCCGCATGTTCTGTATGTCTCACTGGTTACCAGTGTATCGACTTTACCATGAAGATCCAGTGAAGTCTCTCTCCCTGTGTGTGCTGGTCGTACTGTTACAGTGGTAGCACGCCATTAGACTCTGTAGGCTCGAAAGGTGTCTGTAGAATGTTTAGTAGGTTTTTATGTTCATGAGTAATAAATGCTTTTGTCAGCTTTTTGTTGAGTGCGAATGAATTTCAATTGCAATGAATTGTTACGGCAAAAAATTGCCCACAAAAACCTGTCAGCATAATCCTCTTTTCTGATTTCCGTTCATATCCTTAGATGAAGATGCATTTTCAACAGTTTGACTTTTTTGGAGATCAATATGAATAACCCTGTCCTGCAGGGTGAGGCCATGTTAAGACAGACATTAGCACCGTGTTAGAAACATAGCCTTCTCAATTATTCCAAAGAGACCGCTGGCAAATGTTCTAGCATGAAGACAGAGTTCTCTGGCATAAAAGTTGAAAGAGAAGATGTGATTGGCTGGCTTAGAAAAGAATGATAAACAAATAGAGAAAAAGAAGCTGTCAAACCTTTAAATTTGTAAAAAGACCACCAGTAGCCATTTTCAAATGTGCCTTTACTCTTGGACCTGTTGATCAACTCTGGTTGTCATTTCCCTGCAGCAACGACATTCCGTGCAGAAACCTCAAGTCACTTCTGATTCCAAGTGTTTGTAATGAGCGTCTGGCAGGATGGGATCAGGGTTGCATCATTTGGCCTTGGCAGCGTGTATGAAAAGTAATGGCCATACCTATTAAAAAAACACACTGATTCAACAGTTTGGATGACATTGTTTTATTATAAATCCTACAAAATATTGGATAGAACTCAAAGACAGGTTTTTTGTTTTTTTTATCAATTTAAACCCTATACCTCAGATCTTCTGTTTGTGATACATTTCTTGCTCAGTGCTCATATCTTGAGTGTTTTCATTCAAGTTTAATTACTGATGCTAATCACACTGTTCTCTTAAATAAATCAGATTGCTGTCAGTTGCCGTTTCATTTTTTCTTGTTTACAATTTTAAAAAATGTTTTATTAGCCTTATTTTTTGGTTTGTTTCTCTGTAAACAAAGTGAACAAAGCAAAAGACTCAGGGTTTAAATGTACTTTTACAGAAAGTTTCCTTGCAGCAGTTTCAGTTTCTATTTATTAATTGTTCTAATAAATTGTGTGTTACTATTATAGCAGGATAGGGCTATATAAATGCAGTCCATTTTACTGCTCACAAGGATAAAACACACAGGAAAGCACATTAGAGGCCAAGGTCAGGTAGATAAGATGTACACAGAGCAAACAGTCTGGTTTCTGGAGCGATAAGAGACATCGGATACTGGCCTGCATATGGGTCCATAAACTTAATTTTAGGAACAACAGTGTATCCATCTGCCCAGCAGTACTATACAGTGTCTCCAGCTGTAGCACAGGTTGCCACCATTGAAATTGTGTAAAATTAGGATGTAGAATCTGCAACGTCACCCAGGTTTCTGAAGACCCGTTGTGGAGCTCAATGTATGTCTGCTGCCGGCGCCATCTTGGCAGTGCTGACTCCATCTAATTTTGGCCCTGACCATGGCTCTGAAATATCAATAATCTAATATTTACTGATATAAATATGTAATTCTGACTTTTTCTCTGAGTCAGTTTCGGGATTCCAGAACCAAAAGAGTTGTTTGTCGTCGGGTAGTCGCGAATGTATCCGCCATGTTAAAAATGAACAAATCACCTACTGCTTCTGATTATCACCTTACTCTTTCACACGTTGATCTTTTCAAGCACTGGTGGTTCTACAGCCTTTATTTCACACTTTGAACTTGTTTTTTGCATTTGTGCATTTGTCTTCCAAAACGTTAGTGTAAGCTGACAACCAGCAGCCTTTTTAAAGTGAAAAATCTCCTCAATTCACATCATTCTTTTGATCATGGTCATGTTTGTTTGCTTGTTGGATCGTTTTCAAGTTGTTTTTCCTTTTCAAGAATGTACCGCTGCAGCTAACATTCTTCTGTCAGAGGGTGGACCTTCACACGATACAACAAACAAAGTGTAAGTTATCCAAACTTACTTATTTGTAGAGAGCTTTGGGGTCATTTCCTGATGGTAGTTTCATTAAATAAACTCGCTAAGCTAGCAAGCCAAAGTTAGGCAAGGTTCTGTACTTGGAACTATTGTATTCACCTTATATTTTCTACCTTTAGGCAATATTAGAAGGAATCACAAACTTTCACTGTTATGCAGATGATGCTGCCGCAGTATGAGCGGTACAGAGCAGCGGCCATTAGCTTGGCTGACCCCGCTTTGTAACAAAGCACAGGAAATGTCGGAATACAACAAACGCAGAGGGGGTGTGACATCATTCTCTGCTCAGGTAAACATTTGCTCTACTTTGTCTACGTATCAAATGGTATTTGCTCTGAATATCGTTTTGATATTACCAATAATGATCTGATAAATAAATATGACCAGGACGTGAATGAAATGCCACAGTACCACATCAAATACAATCAGAAGTTCACTGTGAGCACAAGTGCCATGACAACGCAGGCATGATAACGGAGCAAGCCTCTCCATATTAGCTGCTTGAGACAGAACAGTAATAACTAGGAAGAATGCCTGACAGAAAGATATGTGATTGCCCCCAAAAAGCCACGGATGAATGGCATCCGTGAGAAACTTGTGACAGAGAAATGCACTAGCTTATCTTGAAAGAGTTATACCAATACAAGTTTTGCACGTGTACGCAGAGCACGTGGAGACAGTCACAGGACCGCACACACATTCTTTACGACGCGCCCCTGACAGGCGCACATGCACACATTTGTGTACATGTTCCCTGTGGAATACTCAGTATTAGATATTGTGTGTTTTGACGTTTATTATCTTCTTAATAAATGCTTTTTGGAATATACATGGTACTAACCTCGAAATCCTTCAACCATTACTAGATATTGATATGGTAATTTTGTTTATAGTTATTCATTTATTTATTAATCAGATTTCCTAATTCATTGTCTAGTATATTTTATGAGACTATTTTATTATTTTCCTCTGATTCAGAGCCTGGGATTTAGCGGTGGTGCTCTTAGAGGTGACATAATGTAAATTAAGTCATTATTATTCATTATATTAAATATAATCATTATTATTTTTGATCATTCTTCATTCCTTCTGATAGCCATGTTAATGTCTTTTTGATCTAATGCACCTACTTCATTGTAGTTCCAATTATTATCAACCCCTATTTATAATTTTATCAATAATAATAGTTTCATGAATATTAATTATCATTAGTATTTATTTATATCCAGACTTGCTCATACCAGAACCCTATCTTAATGGTGACACTGGCGTGAGGCATTGTAGTGTTCAAACACTCCCGTATCAATGAAGTAGAATGAGACACCTGTGATTCTGTGTGGTGAAGGCCAGTCCCAATGCTGGGGAAACAGGTAAATCATTTATGTGCATGTTATGAATGCCAAACTCGCATTACTCTACTTATTGCTTAATCAGTAAATTCAACAAAATAATGCGTTTACAACATTCCACGTTTCTGGATGTTCCTTTTAAATTATTGATTTATATCTCAGTGTTAATGTCCCAGATGGAGACGCTGGATTATAAGGGTGAAGCCATGAAGTCGCACATTTGACACATTGTATATGCTTCAATGTTTCACAATATAAGTGAACCACAAGAGGTCTTCTACTTAAGGTGTTTAGTAAATGATGCATGAAGAGTAGTGTTGAAGGTCATAACATCATAAAGTGTTACGAAATAGCAAATGGGAGAAGATTTTAAATCATGAACATTACTAGATATGAGCAAATACCCTATGAAACGGAAGGAATTAGACTGCCAGCCGACTGCCTTCCAAATCTTAGTCCCCGGCTGTCTGCCCCCTCCTCCTGGGTCCTGACAGGGCGTGTTTACAGTGGAACTAAACACGCCCTGTCATTCATTCAATCGCAGGGATTCACCATGAGATGGCACTTCCTTCACAAAAACACATAAACCAGCTAAAGTACACTGAAGAGACATTTGTTTTTGTGTAGGCCATGGTTCACGCAGTATGTTACCCAGACATACAGTCGTTGCTGGAACTTCAACGAGAGCAAGATGTTTCTCCTTTTGCTGAAGAATCGGTCATAGGCTTGACTCCCAACAGGAACTGGAAAAGAGGTCAACGGCAACGATATCGCCTGAAATAGAAGAGAAGAGAACAAATGTAAAGTTTGGCATCAGAGACATGATTGGCTGTTAGAGATCGTGGCAAACTCTAGTTATCAAACTATAACAGTGGACGTCAATAATCAGCTGATGAGAAGCAGATGGATTGAGACAAGTTGGTCAAACACTGATTCATTGCAGTTTAAACTTAACGTCGTCCTTGAAATGAACTGCCTGTAAAGACATTGGATGAAAAATACATTTGGAAGGCTTGTGAAATCTCCGAGATTTCACATAACAACATAATCACACATGTTGCTTCTCCCCAGCCACAAAGCTTCAGGTTATTATCAAATATTTGAAATGAGCAAGAAATTACTTTTTAAGATTTTAATATCACTTGAAGTGAAATATTATTCTCCAGAGGGGCAGCTCAGCCAAATAGGGCAAATGGGCTGTTCCCCGGGCACCTTGTGCATGTCCCTGGTACCTGCCATGTAACACACACTAATTCAACACTGCCGCTGTGGACATGCTCCTGCAGCTCTCCTGGTGTTTTCTTCCGTTTCCCCCTCCCCGGTGTAAATCAAGTTTATTTGTGTCTCCAGCTCCTCCCTGTCTCTCTCTATGCGTGTGTGTGTGATGGAGTGGGTGTGCGCACTCGGCTAATCACTCCCCTCAGCTCTCAGCCGCCTTCCTTCAACTCATCAGCTGCCCAGTATTTCGACTCCAGCCCTTCACCCACCACCGCCTGTTAGTTTTTTCAGCCCAAGTGGTAGTTACCTCTGTCCAGGCCATTCCTTGTTAGTCTTAGTAAAAGTTATCTTTGCTGTGTTTGTCAAATGTTAGCCATTTCCCAATACACTGGTCCAGTCCAGCAGACAGTAACATAACAAAAAAGGAGCATTCAATGGGAAATGGCTGGTAGACTCAACTGGAGGCTGTTGTCACTTTTATATACACTGTTTTGCATTGCTGTAACTCTCCAAGCAGCAACCTCCAGGCCTAAAAAGTAGATACAATGCAGAAGTGCCCTACACCTGCATTATTTCTAATGGCGAGAAAGAGTGGTTGCAAAAAAAAGTCAGTACACCTCAGTAAACATTTTCCTAATGAGTTGATGGTCTCAGTCTCTAGTTTCAAGTCTTCTCTGATACAACATAATGTTCATTGTGTAAATTGTGGTCCCATTTAGAGTCAAATGGACAATAAAGTAGAGTATGCTTTAGGGCGTGGGTACCTTGTGAAGTCGCTACTACGGTGTTGTCCGTTCTGGTTGTTTGTTTTCCGTGTTTTCGTCTTTTTTCATGTTTTTAACTTTAACCCTTTCAAAATGTGTTTTCACTTCATGAAAGTTGATGGTAACATTTTGGTCTACTAAAAATGTATGTAAATGTATGCACTTATCTCCACCCTCTCTTGTCACTTCTGGTTCCAAAAACCAGAAGATGGTGACATCCAAAATGCCAAACTCGAGGCTTCAAAACAATAGTCCTCATAACAATGGGTGATGTCACAGTGACTCCGTCCGCTTCTTATATACAGTCTATGTGATATGTCTAGTACTAGGCTCATCCTCATCCTCTTCTTAGCCAGCTGAGGTCAGTGGAGGGGTGTCCAACACACATTTCTATTATGCACGCACAGAGATGTTGTTTAGTATAGCTGAAAAAATTATTTATTAAACAATAAACTCCGGTTGACTTCAAAGAAATATCCCAAAAATTCCAATTCCTGTGTCTCCCATCAGTAGTGCCCCCTACAGGTGGAGCGTGACATCATACACACAGACACTCATTCACAAAAAGGTGAGAGCACATTATCACTCTACTGGATTACATAAAGTAAATTAACGGTTTATTATGATGTACATCATAAATCATACTTTTAACCATAACTCAAAAGATATCTGTGGCAGCGGGGGTGTGGTCACTCAGCTGGGGATCGGACAGCTGGTCAGAATCAGGTAATCAGCCACACCATATAAGCATGATGGTAACCTGCTTCTGTCTCTTGCAGTAGGCTGGATCCTGAGGAGGAGAGCAGACAGCCACATCACGCCTGAACACGCCTGAACACACCTGAACACACCTGAACACACCTGATCATGCCTGATCAGGGCAGTGAGCGAGTGAGAAGGAGAGCGAACAAGCTGGTTTTCTTCCTTTTATTTCCCTGGGTGAGCGGGTGAAGCTCGCAATAACATTTAGATTTTTTTCTTTACATTTCAAACACTCTGCGACTCTGATAAACAAAAGACCTTTAAGCATTAAGCAGAAAAAACAACCATGTCATCACAATGTTTGCATTATGTTTATGGACAAACATGATTGAATGTAAATTTAGCCTTTATCTAAATGTTTACATGTAAATAAACTTTTCCTTTTTTATGTTTTCTGCTTGCCAAAAAAAACAATTAAGGAAGCAGTCAAGCTGAGCTGCTGGATGGAATGTTTGCTTTTCTGATTCAGTTGTTGAGTAAATGTAAGTGAAAATGTAAAATGAGTGTGTGCAGAAGCCCTCAGTGATAAATAAATGACTACATTCACTCTTTCATCATAGATCCAAACAGTAGTGCTGCATAATAACAATAACATCTCTGTAGCGAAATAATTAACAAAATATTCATTAACGGGACAAAATGAGAAACCTAAATAAGAGAAAGTCAGGGACAAAGGAGTACAAAGAAAAAAATAGTGCAAGTGAGAATTTAACTGAGGTTTTGAGGAGGAGAGGAAGATGAGAAAACATTTAACCCTCCCTTTTAGAAGTTCATGTTTCATGTTTCATTGTTTTACAACACTGGATCGAAATAGATTTGACAATTGACATTGACAAAATTAAAACATAACAGGGTTCTAAATGAATCACACATAAAATGCAAAACACCTTTGAGTGTTCACTATCATCACTGGTGCAGTTAATTGGTTTTAGAAGACACATACTTAGTTAAATGGAGATCACCTGTGTGAGTAGTCTTCAGCTGTATTCTGATTGTGTCTTTGTCCTCCCTGCCTTTCGTTGTTGCATTGCTGTGTTTCTCGCCGTGTTACACTCCCTGTAAATCTTTGCTGTGCTTTTTCTTTCAGAATCCAGTTTATTGCCAAGAAGGTTTTCATATACAAGGAATGAGCTTTAGTGAAAACAATAAGGACAGTAAGAGAAAAAATAAAAGTAAGTGCTGCAAAAGTCAAGAATCAAATATAGAAAATACTACAAATAAATGTATCTGTATAAAAAAGAAAGAACTGAACAGTATTAGAAGTAGTAGTGCTCAAATATAAAAGTTTTCAAATATTCACAGTATGAACGTATGAATAGAATATGTGCAATGGACAGAGACCATAGTCCAAAAGATGTGCATTAATGTAACGCATTAAGACAATTATACGTTAATGTAATGTGTATTTTTAGAAACTTATTTTTAAAGTTTCTATCTTTAATTATTTACCTCCAACAAAAGCCTCAACAACAGCTCTCGTTACTGGTCCTTGGCCAGCTGTGATCAAATAACTGGAAGTTAGAAGATCTCATCAATTTGTAGCTCATAGGCTGTAGAAGGTGCTACAGAGACTTTATCACACAGGAGATGGAACTTGACGAGTTCTGGGTTCATGCCCAGCCAGGGAAGGCTATTTGGCTTCCATTTGCGTCACTGTGTGCCACCATTCAGATGAAGGATAATTTTTCACCACAACAGGCTGAGAAATAGCTGAAAAAGGAGCTGAGACTGACAGTGACTGATTCCCCCTCGACTCTGTATGAGGACCTCAGTCTGTTTCATAAAACTTTTAACTTCTAACTTTAAAAGAGCTGGGCTCGAAGCCCAGGAGTGACTAACAACAAAAATAACTTTTACATGAACTCACTTAAACATAAAATCAAGAGCAAGATAGTCAATTTGTGTTGTATATTTCCTTCGAATTGAGCTGTGACAGGGTCGTTGTGTGAACACATCAACGATCAAATCAACGTAAATATGTGATAAATATAAATCCACTTCCACAAATGCAAAAAAAAAAGGATTTTGCAAATATAAAAGGAATCTATGTTTAGGGATCTAAAAATACACAAACAAATTCCACAAATAAAAAAAAAAATATGTCAATACATTAAATTGATTTACAACGAAAAGCATTTGTGAATCTCTTTCCAACATTTCCAACTTTCGAAAAGACGTTTGTCAATCCAGTTTTTATTTGTGGATTGAAAGTGCATTTGTTGATCTCAATTCTACACTTGTGGATTTGCATTAACTAACCTATGCGATCTCTGCTGGAGGAGCGAAACGGAGGGACCCCAGTCATCTCACCACAGTGTGCCTGGCTTGGTGAGTAAGTTAGTTAGTTGGTTATCTAGAACTTATACTTAAAAGAATAAATAAAAAAATAAAGAACAAGTTTTCTGGCCCGCAGTTGAAGAAGCAAGCCCAAGCATCCTCCTGCCTTTAATATTCAAACAGAAACGAAAGTGCTAGATAACTTTGAAATCTCTTGCTCTAGAAAAGACGTCAACAGGCAATCACATGCTATGTGCAATGACCGAGTGAAACAAGTGTATTGTTGTTCCAATCGGCGGAAAGTTTGTCTCAAAACTCTGTGTGTAAATGAAAATCCGCAACCGTAGAATTTCAATCCTCAAGTGGATTCAAAAATGCCTTTTCGAAAATTGTGTCTTGGTGCCCCTGTGCAATTTGCACATTTAAATTAAATTAGGAAATATAAATACATTTGGTGTAAAATTGGTCCTTTTCTAATAGAAATTCACAAATAAAATGTATTTATATACCAAATATCACATTTGTCTCAGTGGGCTTTACGGACTGATACAACCCCCTCTGTCCTTAGACCCTCGCAGCACAAGGAAAACTCCCTAAAAGATACCCCACAATTAAAGAGGAAACATTTTCTAAACCTGAGGGAGAGAATGAGGAGGATCCTCTCCCAGGACGGACAGACGTGCAATAGATGACGTGTGTACAGAACAAACAACATAGTAAAATATACAACATAGACAATCTATGTGACAGAAATGATGATGTGATCGTATATTAAAAAGATGGATCCAGGAGGATGTCAAAATAGGCTTCCCGGTGCCTCCAAAAAAAATAATATTAACGTGAGCGCCAGGCAGGACCAGGGCAACAGGCGCAAACACAATTCATGATCGAGACGTAACCTTTAATAGTGGCAACCTGCCAGATGAGAGACATAGAGACTCCGGGGATGATGCCCGTATGTAACACGCATTTAAGGGACATGAATGCATACAGATAGAGAGGAAGAGGAGGAGAGAGATGTAAGTCTTTTCAGCACTGTAGCCAGGCTGACAGAGAGCCACAGCTCTACTGAGCCTTCAATTCCTATATCGCTCAGTAGTGACGACTTCATGAGCTTCTTTAACCATAAAATTCTAAATATTAGAGACCAAGTTAATCAAATAAATCTCCTCTCCTGAATTGGTAATGATTTTGCTTCTAAAACAGGAACCTTAAAAACAACTGTAACGCCTGAATTATATCGAGACTGCTTTTCTCCAATCGATCTTAACCAACTAACTTCAACAATTTCGTCATCTAAACCATCAACCTGTCTCTTAGACCCGATTCCAACTAAGTTGCTTAAAGACGTTTTACCCTAAATTAACACCTCATTATTAAATATGATGAATCTGTCTTTATTATCTGGCTATGTACCAGAATCATTTAAAGTAGCTGTAATATAACCTCTTCTTAAAAAGCCCAGTCTTGATCCAGAGGTTTTAGCCAACTATAGGCCAATATCAAACCTTTCATTTCTCGCTAAAATTCTTGAGAAAGCAGTTGCAAAACAGTTGTGTGATTTTCTACATAACAATACTTTATTTGAGGTTTTTCAATCTGGATTTAGACTTAATACAGCACAGAGACGGCACTGGTGAAAGTTACTAATGACCTTCTACTGTCATCAGACAAAGAACTTGTCTCTCTTCTTGTCTTGTTAGACCTCAGTGCTGCTTTTGACACTGTTGACCAGGACATTCTACTACAGAGAGACTGGAACATTTCATTGACATAGCAGGAACCGCACTGAACTGGTTTAAATCCTATTTATCTGAGCGATCTCAATTTGTACGTGTTAACGATGAATCCTCCATGCAAACCAAAGTCAGTCATGGAGTCCCGCAAAGTTCTGTACTTGGACCTATTCTATTCACCTTTATATATGCTTCCTTTAGGCAATATTATAAGGAACCACTCCATAAACTTTCATTGTTATGCGGATGATACCCAATTATATCTATCAATCAAGCCAGATGAAACCAATCAATTAGCTAAACTTCAAGCATGTCTTAAAGACATAAAAAATTGGATGTCCTGCAACTTTTTGATGTTGAACACCGACAAAACAGAAGTTATTGTACTTGGCCCCAAACGCCTCCAAAATGTATTGTCTAATGACATAGTAACTCTGGATGGCATTAATTTGGCCTCCAGCACCACCGTAAGGAATCTCGGCGTTATCTTTGATCAGGATATGTCTTTTAACTCCCACATAAAACAAATATCAAGGTCTGCCTTTTTTCATCTGCGTAACATTGCAAAAATAAGGCACACCCTGTCTCAAAAAGATGCAGAAAAACTAGTCCATGCATTTGTTACTTCAAGGCTGGATTACTGCAACTCCTTATTATCTGGTTATCCCAAAAAAAAATCCCTTAAGACTCAGTTGATTCAAAATGCTGCAGCACGAGTATTGACAAGAACTAGGAAACAAGATCATATTACTCCTGTATTAGCTGCTTTGCACTGGCTCCTTGTAAAATACAGAATATAATTCAAAATCCTTCTCCTGACCTACAAAGCGATTAATGGTCAGGCTCCAGTTTATCTTAAGGATCTCATAGTACCTTATAAACCAACTAGAGCATTGCGCTCCCAGAGTGCAGGGTTACTTGTGGTTCCTAGAGTCTCTAAAAGTACAATGGGAGCCAGAGCCTTCAGCTATCAAGCTCCTCTACTGTGGAACCAGCTCCCAGTGTGTGTTGGGGAGGCTGACACTCTCTCCACATTTAAGAGCAGGCTAAAGACTTTCCTCTTTGATAAAGCTTATAGTTAGGGCTGGCTCAGGTTTGCCTTGGACCAGCCCCTAGTTATGCTGCTAGCCTAGTAATGCAAGTTACTAACTCACCATCCGGGGCATCATACCCGGAGTTTCTGTGTCTCTCATCTGGCAGGTTACCACTGTTAAAGATTACTTCTGGATCACGAATCGTGGCTGCACCTGTTGCCCTGGTCCTGCCTGACACCAGGAAGCCTTTATTGACATCCCCCTGGATCCATCTTTTTTATATACGATCGTATCATGTTGTCTGTCGCATAGATTCTCTATGCTGTATTTTTAATTATGTTGTTTGTTCTGTACACACGTCACCTATTGCACGTCTGTCCGTCCTGGGAGAGGGATCCCTCCTCAGTTGCTCTCCCTGAGGTTTCTTCCATATTTCCCCCACTAATTGTGGGATATCTTTTAGGGAGTTTTTCCTTGTGCGGTGCGAGGGTCTAAGGACAGAGGGTGTCGCATCCTGTACAGTCTGTCAAGCCTACTGAGACAAATGTATAATTTGTGATATTGGGCTACATAAATAAACTTGATTTCATTTGATTTGAAGTCCCCCAGCAGTCTAAGCCTGTAGCAGCATTACTAGGGGCTTTGCAAACCTGAGCCAGCCCTAACTATAAGCTTTATCAGAGAGGAAAGTCTTTAGTCTGCTCTTAAATGTGGAGAGGGTGTCTGCCTCCCGAACACACACTGGGAGCTGGTTCCACAGTAGAGGAGCTTGATAGCTGAAGGCTCTGGCTCCCATGGTAGTTTTGGAGACTCTAGGAACCACAAGTAACCCTGCACTCTGGGAGCGCAATGCTCTAGTTGGGTTATAAGGTACTATGAGATCTTTAAGATAAACTGGAGCCTGACCATTTAGTAGGTGGAGCGGGCGCGGATGGTCTTTGTAGGCTTTGGAGTGAATTGTGAGATCTGTTTTGTTGCAGAGTCTTTCAAGTTGGCGGGCATAGGTTTTCATCAGGCGGAGTTCGAAGGTAAACCAGGGAGCAGAGTGGGTGAAGGAAACTGTTTTGTTTTTTATAGGTGCAAGCTGGTTGAGGCAGGAGGAGAGAGTGTGGTTGTAGTAGTCAGTAAGGTCAGAGGGGCTGTGAAGGTCAATGAAGGGAGAGGTGGACATTTTTTCAGAGAAGGAGGATGAGAGCGAGGTAGGTGAAACAGAGTTTAGCTTATGGAAGTTGATTATGCGTTTTTGCCTTGGTGCTGGGGTGGGAATGTTGATGGTCATGGTGATGGCCAAGTGGTCGGAGAGGGTGGGGTCGGAGTCAGAGAGATGATGTAGATTTAGTCCAGTAGAGCAGACAAAGTCCAGAATGTGACCACAGTTATGGGTGGGAAAATTGACGTGTTGAGTGAGGTTAAAGCAGTTGAACATATCAGTGAAGTCAGCGGTTATTGTGGAGTCAGTGGAGTCCATATGGATGTTGAAATCACAGAGGAGGAGGATTGAGGGGGAGAAAGAACAGAGCTGGGTCAGAAAGTTGGAGAAGTCAGAGAAGAATGATGGGTGTGGTTTGGGAGGTCGGTAGACTAACTGTGTGTGACCAGAGAGTTTAAAAGCCAGGTGTTCAAACGAACGAGCAGATGAGATGGAGATGAGACTGCTCTCAATGTCCTGTCGGTGTATTACGGCAATTCCACCACCTCGGCCCTCCGAGCGGGGTTTATTGATGTAGGAGTATCCATTGGGTGTAGTGAGGTTGAGTGAGAGATAATCCAGAGGTTGTTGCCAGGTTTCAGTCAGACAGAGAAAGTCCAGTTTATTGTCCAGATTGAAGTCATTCAGAATGTGGCTTTTATTGTTGAGGGAACAGAGTGAGCTTTGTATGGTGTGGATGGACTCTTTCGATGGAGATTTTGCCGGGGCTTGCAGACAGGCGGCGCACTCGTGTGTGTTGTTGTGATGACGTAATCAATGGGTGGGAGATGGAGTGACCTGTCTGGGAGTAAACAAACTTGCGATCGGAGCCTTTGTGGATGCATCTGGGTCGTCGTAGAAGTCCGTGGTTTTTGATGACAGAGATGCATGTCTCAGTGCCATGCCAGGCAGGAGCGCAAGGGGCACAGAGGCCGGAGAAGATAGCCGGCAGCCTCGGGATACCTGACCAAGGAATGGATATGAGCAGCCTGAGGATTATTAGAGAGCTGGGGACGTGCAGGCAGAGCAGGCAGGCAGAGGAGGCAGCCGGGCAACTGCTAGCGTTAACAGCTAGTGAGTGTCCTGCAGCTAGATGACTGCAGTGGTGGCTAGCAAGGAGCTAGCTAGCTGTCCAGGTAACCCACAGGAGAGCAGTCCAAGCCCGCAAAAAGGTAGGACAGGTGTGGGATGTCCTGGAGTGGGTTGGAGGCAGCGTTGGAAGAGCTGGGTAGGTGAAGCCGAGAGGATCAAGCAGAAAGCTGGTGAAGCAGAAAAACGGAGACAGCGTTTCAGGTGTCAACAGGTAGGAAAACACAGAAACTTTCACACGGCGAACAGTGATCCAGACAGCGGTAGGTAGAACCCAAACAGTGAAATAAACCTTTACCAGATTGGTCGGCCAAAAAGCTGCTATCATTACTTAGGAAAGAGTAGATTTTGTATATTTATCCAGACGGAGAAGCGGCGAACAAACAGCTCCAGCGTCCTCTCTAAAAAGATAAAAACTGTTTTGTGACTTATTCAAGCTCCTTTGGCAAAACATTTAAAAGTGGTGTAGCATAAAAACTTGGATGTCCTGCAACTTTTTGCAGGACATCCAAGTTTTTATGTCCTTTTATGGCATGTTTGAAATTTAGTTAATTGGTTGGTTTCATCTGGCTTGATTCATAGATAGAATTGACAGTTTATGAAGTAATTCCTTATACTATTGCCTAAAAGAAGCATACTGTATATAAGGTGAATAGAATAAGTCCAAGTACAGAACATTGCGGGACTCCATGACTGACTTTGGCTTGCATTGACGATTCAGCGTTAACACGTACAAACTGAGATCGCTCAGATTAAAAGATCAAACAAAGATCCGCTCTAATAGTCACAAGCAGTTACAGTGAAATTATTAGCATCTTCAGAGAGTTGATTGTAATTTAAGCCTATTTAGAATGGGTGTCCTCTCAACTATTTTTGGATGCATTGACAGTTGTATGATGAAATAAAGATCCCCTAAATGTCCTTTTTGAAAATAGATGAGAAGAAAATAAATAAATAAATTATAAAGCCTAAACAGATAAACAAATTATTTCTTCCCTCTTTTCCCAAATCCATGGCAACATTAATTGGAGCTGCAAGCTGCAAGCCTCTGCACAGTCTGAATGTTAACAGTGACTCAAGAATAACCATGTGAATATAAGATTCTGTAATTCAGACAAAAACCCTTTCTATGGCAAAGTTAACATGCTTTGCTCAGCTAAAATCTCTCACAGTGACAGAGGTCGGAAGGACCGCTAGCTTGTACATGTTAAAACATGTCCTGTCTAATGAAGGCTTATAGAGGAGACTCAGGCTAACTTAACGCTTACATGACAGCATCTGGAACGGCCGGATCTTTTCCTCAGAAGCCTGGAAGTGTTTTGGAGACTCAGAGGACCTCCCAGGGCCAGGCGAGTTCCAAGGAATGGGTCAGGGGCTGGAGCAGGAGGATCGGCGGGCTGGCTGACAGGAAGGCAGACTGTGATTAAGACTGGCCGTCGGAGATGTTTACAAAGTCTCTGATCTAATCAGGCAAAAGGGTTAGGGGTTAGCACTAACCCTATACCTAAAAGCATTGCGTGTATACACATTAAAACAGATTATCAGCAGTGGTGGAATAAGCATTCAGAGCTTTTACTTCAGTAAAAGTAGCATACTAAAGTGTAAAAATATTTCTGCGTCTATAAACTATATTTTCTTTTCTTCCTGCACCATGTTGGGGATGCTTGTTTCCGTTACCTTGCTGGCTACAAAACAAAAGTGTCCCCACCTGTGCAGAGGATAAAGAGAGGTGTTGAGTCGGTAGGGCGGGTCCCTTAAAATGAGCATCATTAACTGCCTCAAAACTAAATCAAATGAATGATGAATAATTGATGTTATTCGTTACCCTTTTTTATTTTTAAAGTAAGTTTAAAGTTATTCATACTGGTTTAATTAAACAATTTCATAGCATTTCCCATCTTTGCTGAGCACAAGTTTTGTGCAAAGAAATTAAAGGTCTGTCTACGGTGGCCTGTCCCAAATATACGCTGGCTGAGTTCAGTGATTGAGACAAATAAAAGCCTGGGCTATTATTAATAAAGAACAAGACATCATTCCACATAAGTTGATTTTTTAGTGTATTTTTTATACAAATATCTCACGCATAGATTTAGACTTAAAGGGAAAATACTATATAAAACAAATACTATAATAAAAAGGTAAAAAGGAAAACATCTCCAGATTCCTTTAATCACACAGCCATAGTTCAAACCTTGTGCACCTGCGCTACTGAATTTCCCTGTAGAGTGAATCTCCACAGATTACAGTGGTGCTGCGCCGTAGCCGGCCCTGACCTCTGACCTCTATATGTACCTTCAACGTGAGATTTTAAAGGCAATGAAAAACATGTTGTGCTTCAATAAACCACAGTAACAAATGGCATTTACAGCGACACTGGGCCAGGACCTGCAGTAAAAACTGGAATCGATCTGCAGCTACATAAAACTATGACAGTACACAATACAACCCACACTTACAGACATGCTGCTAGAGCAGGTTGATGGGCGTCAAACACACAAATGATTCTCAGGTTATTATGATCTGACAAATAAACTTGCTCTATTGGATTTTGACACAACTTTTACAAAGGATGGAGAATGATTTCAAGCTAATCAACATGAAACCAGATCCATCACAACAGTGTGTGTTTATTTTCTTTTTGTTTTGAATGCATATGCATGTGGAAACTGTCTGAACTTCCAAAACAAATGGTTGTGTTACGAGGTTCTGTTGGGACACTATGTTGGTTTAAACATTTTATCCTTCCTTCCTGACAGAAGACATCTGTAAAGTCACAATAGTACCTCACTAGAATTTGCTACTGGATATCATTCAAAAATGGTCTTTATTTTTTTCCCCCTGGTTTTCATAGAGAGCTGTGTGACTGAGGTCCCCTGATCTCTACCAGACTACACACCTGACCCCCTTTCCCTCACTTATCTTCCGGAAAGTTTTTTTGCTTTGTTTGCCTGCATCGACACATCTTCCAGTAATAAACTTATCAAATTTTGCAACAGACAAAACTCAGTACTTTCAACTGCAGACTCCATTGCCTGACTTACTGATAGTGAATTATGGCCCCTACCGCTCTTCCTGTCCCCTTACTTCATTGCTCGGACCACAGCCATCTGTTAACTTAGATTTCATTTGATATCAACTACCCATCTGTAAAGTTTTGTGATGCCAAATTGGGTCAGGGGCAGACAGCAGACAAACAGACATAAATGCAAACACCAGGCAAAGTACTCTCTGCTACAGTAGGTGTCTCCAAAAACACATTTCCAGTCAGCATCTCTCAAACACTGACTAGTGACGGACTTAACTGGACATTTGCTTGCATCGTTCTCGGTTGGCACAGACTTCAAGGGCCAGGCCACATCTGGTCATTACAGGAGGGCAAAGCCCACGGGGCTGTGAGGGCCCGGGGCAAGCTGGAAACTGTAATGAACAGAACCATTGCTGGCGGCCGAACAGACACCAAGCAGCACCAAAATTACAGCTGAAAGCAGAGAGAGTGGACAAAATAAATATCTTCACATATCCCGTAAGGCCTTATAATTTCTACCACACCAGAGAGAAGCTATGTGGATCCCATCTCCCATTTTGATGTGTGTTCATCTTTAAGCATGTTGCAGCTGTTTGTTTCTATTTTGTATGTTATCCCCTTTCTTTTCTCCTTGCTGAATTGTATTACTTTTGCTGTGAGGGGGATTTTGTTCCTCCACAGGTATTGATAACGTTTCATCTTATTTTAGATGAAAACCCATTTCTGGATAGGGTTAAAGTTATGAAAATGTAATAAAATGTTATATTATGAACTAAACTATATATTCAATCAATCAATCAATCAATCAAACATGTTCTAAACCTCAGAGAGAGACTGAGGAGGATCCCTCTCCCAGGACGGACCGAATATGTGTGTACAGAATAAACAACATAGTAAAAATACAACATAGACAATGTGACAGAGGTGGTGATGTGATCGTATATTAAAAAGATGGAGCTTGTGGGTGATTTCACTTTTTGTTTCTTGGCAGTGATACGGTTCATCTCATTGTAAGTCTGCCTTTCTTGCATTTTTTTTATCATAAAAATGTTGGTTCTGTCTATAAATCTGCCAGCTGTATCTTCATGTGGAACGAATGCAACAAAATGAAAGTGGTCATACAACTTTCCTCAGCGATGTGCAATGACCGTCACCTCTGCAGCTCCTGGTTCTAATGAAAATGTGATCTTCAAAGGGAAAACCCTGGCCACCTTCTTACTTGTAGAGCTTTAAAGGAAATATCTGAAAACAAAAAAAAACTGAAATCTGATTTGTGTCTCCTTTCTTGCTATTTTCCTTATTCAGACTTTAAAGCAGTGAAACAAATGTAGGCTCAACGAATAAATCAGAATTAGAGCCGATGTTTGAGCATTGGTCCCAGGTCATCCGCATGTCCTAATTAGTTCACTACAGAGTTTATCTGTCATGTCATTTCGCAGAGATTGAGAATGAAATTGCTCTATTGTTTTCATAATGCTCCTTTATACAACACGAAAAGGACTTCTGTTTCCACTCTTTGGGTGGAGGGTGGAGTTCAATAAAAGCAGTCTGTTAGTCTCCTTAGGAAGATGGCCAATGTACATGAAATGTAGTATGTTGTATAGATGAATCCTGGGAGCTCCTAAGTTATCAAGATTAACATGATGATTCGACATGAGTCTGGAGTTTTCGGTTCTTCGAAGCTGGTTTAATTGATCTGGAACTGTACAAAAGTACAGCTTAATCACAGTTATCTGGATCATTCTGAGCCTTTAAATGTCTGCTCCACACAGAAAGTAATTCCATCCATGACCAATTCTTTGGTTGGTTCTATAGTTGTCAGAAAAGCATTGAGACGAGAGTGTATGATGCAAGAGATTCAGCTTTTTGCTTCAACCATTATTGTAACAATTTACTAGAGCCACAAATATATGTAAAAGAAAACACATCTAAGTAAGTCTCTGACAAGTATATACACAGTAGACCTTGTGCGTTTCTATGTGACTTTTTTCGAGTGTTACACCAGGTACAAGACTGTCGGAAAGCGGTGTGCACAGCGTTATAAGGGGAGTGTACTTACCACTCAAGACATTCATGAGTGTTTCCAGTGTGTTTCACGGCGACCTTCAAATCCAGACCATCACACCCAGCTTTTACTAAGTTGCAGGTAATATTACCTTCAAATATGTTGATGTGTAATCATTTTAACAAGAGATTGATGGTTTAATCTGTTTGTGCAGCATTCCAAAATGTTGTATGGGCAGTGGACTGCAATCAAAATTTAGAAAGTCTCCAACTGGCCCTAATGAGGGGATTTCTGAACAGGAAGAGGTTCGACAGGATTAATGTGCGTGTACATATCTTATGTGGCCCTCTCTGCATTTTTGGAGAGTGTGGAAGGCTATGCAGTGGTGAGCCCAACCATATCTAGATGGTAGCGCTTCACCTCCTGCACAAGCTGCGATTCCTTCCCCCTCAGAGAGGTGACGTTGCACATCCCTAGAACCAGCTGCCAGGCGTCAGCATACCTAAGTTAAGCTGTTTATGAAGCAACTGAATCTCCTTTTCCAGTTTTTATTAAATGCATTAGCTGCATTTGTTGCTCCCTATTTTTCCTAGGATCCTGGATCCTACAGAAAGAAATATTGGTTATTACGTTACAGACAAACAACTTTTACAATCAACTCACCTCTCTCCCTTTTCCAACTGGATGTGCCAGCAGCTGAAGGAAGATTGTCTTGGATTTCTGCTACAATCACTCTCATTGAATTTAACTTTACAATATGTAACACCCCTCCGAGAACCATCACCTTACCGTGGTGGAGGGGTTTGGGT